>JASAOC010002068.1:0-123911 GCA_030849835.1 Herpetomonas samuelpessoai | reverse complement strand
CATCGTGACAAAAGAAGCGCTATGTCGCCGATAAGTCGCCTCGGAGACTTGTGTTGCAGTAATCAGCTTGTATCCGTGTGAAGGCAGGAAGAAAGGCAGAAAAAAAAAGAATCAATCACCGCTAAACGGGGGAAGGGGATGGATGAAGATAAGTGTGGAACGGAAGCAAGGAAGTTGATTTCACGTGCCTAGATGCAACGAACGAGTGCGAACCACGAGAGGTTAGGGGAGGGTCAGATGGGACAGTCTCTTTCGTTATGGAGCGGATAGGGATGAAAGAGGATTGTGGAGAGTGTGGAAAGGGAAGGATGATTGGATAGCCGACAAGCCCGATGAGTCACATTGGCAGTCTTTCGCGATGTGTGAACCGCTATCACCGCCCCTCGAGGAGCACAAGAAAGTACGCCGGTGGTCCGGCGAGTGGATGCGGTCAGAAGGAAGTAATGACACCTTCAGTGATGCCGCGTCTCTGAGGTTACCGAGCCTCATCCCTCGCCCCCAACGTGGATGAGGCGTTCGATATCGGACACGAGAGGATGGAGATGCTGCGTAATGATTTTTGCCTTTAGTGCGACGGCCGTAGACAACAGTTAGAGATTCATGAAGCACCTCACATTATCAGCTGTATCTTGTTATTGTGTGCGCATTCGGCTCATGTTTTCCCGGGAAGGTAAAATGCAAAAAAAGAGGAAGCCGGCGTCCGCCAGGGTTCATAAATATAACAACGCAACAGAGAATAACCGGGAATGGTACGAAGAACAGGTGGTTTCCTCTTTTTTAAAATCACAGAACAAGAATCGAGAGGATGGTGCACGTGGGAAGATGCATATAGAGACCCACAACCATCATCTGGTCCAGGCTTTCCTCACGCGTACGACACTTCTTTCTTAACGGCTACTTATAATCGCATGTTAGCGTGAGGCTGCATGGGAGTGCACCAACAGAAACAAACAAACGCACAAGCAACCGAAGCCTGGGTGAATTCTTGTGCGCGAGATGAACCAAGAGCCAAAGAACAGAAAAACAAATGGAGTGCACCAAGAAAGACAGCAGGATGCCCTAGCCCTACTCGCAAACAGACAGGAAGAAACACCAGGCAATCCAAAAGCTTTCCCTCCACGCGATGGTATTTCTTGTGTGACAGCCAGCAGTGCCAAAGAGCGAAGCGACGCAGCCCACTTCACAACGGCTGTCATCGGTCCATGTGCTTCTCTTTATCAAAAACGAGAGACAGTGCATGAATCATGGTTTTGCAGTAGGCAACAGAATCTTGGGCGTCAAAAAGAAAGACGAAGTCACAAAGGACGAGCTTTCAGCACACGCGACGCAGGTTTCATTGACAGACGATGCCTTCCGTCGACACGACGCTACCTTCGCTTGACACGACACCGAGATCCCTCCATGCGCGCCGCCGACAGAGATGGCCACTCAGAGAGGAGCCACTTTGGTCGGAGGGGTTCAACCTCTTGGTGATCCAGGGCTTCCTGTGAGGTCCCTTATATGGATCTAATCCTGCATGCCCATGATCTGTGCAATGCGGACAAAGATGTTGACGATGTTGAGGAACATCTGCATGGCATCCTGAACATGATCCCCAGCGCCACAGCGCGCGCGCTCGATCATGGCCTGCGTATCGACGGCAATCATCGCCGAGAAGAGCGCCAGACCGCCGTAGAGGATGATGGAGTGCGCGATGGCCGTGGGGTAGAAGATGTTGAGGAAGGAGAGGGCCACCATGCCGATCAGTGCGCCGAACAGCGGTCCCTGCCAGGCCACTAGCGACGCACGCGGGGCGAGATAGGCGGCAGCGCTGAAGCCGCAGAAGATGGCGCCGGTCAGCACAAGCGACGTCACGAGCACGCCCTTCATGCTCGTCATGAGGATCAGCGGCGCGAGGGACATGCCCTCGAGCAGCGTGAAGCTGTAGAAGAGCGCGAGCTTGAGGGCGGGGTTGGCAGGCGGCGCGAAGCTGAGCCACAGCAGCGGCACAAAGCCGCCCACCATGGGGAGCCAGAAGGGGATCACCTTGGCCAGTGACGTCGCGATCATGAGGAAGGCGCCGGCCCCGGCAACGGCGCAGCCGGACGCGAGCAGCGTGTAGACGCGCGTGAGATGCTCGCGCACGTACGGAGTGAGGCTGTCGGCCTGGCTGCCTCCCTCGTTGCCGCCGCCCGAGTACGACTGCGGCACGTCGCGCTGCGTGACGTGGCCTTGGACACGCATGCGGCTGGCGGCGGTGGCGCGCGCCACATACTGGCGCAGCTGCGTCTGCGTGGCAGCGGCGGGGCTGCGGAGGAACGAGGAGGAGGTGGTGGAAGCTGAGGAAACGCTGGGTGCGGCTCCCGCCCCCGGCAGCGTCGTCAGGCGCTTCATGCGCGCCGCCGCGGTGGTGTGGTACTGCTGGGCAGAGAGGCCCAGCGCACTGGCGGTGGTGAAGGCGGGGAAGCGGCGAAACATGGTGACGAGGAGGTGGAGGAGGATGGAGAAGTTTGCCGACGCAAGTGGTTCTGATGAAGGGGAGAAGCGGAATAGAATTAGACGCAACAAACAACGACGAATCGATGTTGGGGTATGTAGGAAGCCTAAGGTGAGGGATGCTGTGAGTGGCGCATGTAATGATGTGTGTTGATCGAAGGGGTAGAAATTGAGTCGTGTGTAGTGCAGGAGGAAGTAAGGGAGCCGTGAGTGGCGCGTGGCACAGGAGGCGGTAGCATCGTAGCGTGTCGCTGTCACCCCTTTGGGAAACTACGTGGCGTGCCATAACATTGTCTCTCCTCGTGCAGCGACTAACGTTGATGATGCACTGTAAGGGAAAGGGTAGTTGGTGACCAAAAACCTTCACGTCGAAAGCCACCGCAATCGCTGTGTGACACCTCATCTGACGCGCTGCGTAGTCATGATGACAGCAAGGTTTCCCATAACATGCAAACATGTTTTCTCTTCCTATTTCTTTTATACGTTTCTTATACCGAAGCGAAACAAAACATAAAGCGGATACCATCACGTATCCACTCCTCTTTCTGTTCCGCAATTTAATCGTTGGGAGTTACACACGTTGCAGCACCGCTGGGAGAGACGTGTTTGAGAGGAGTTGAAGAGGGAAGCAGTGGCGGCGACTAGCAGTGACAGTAGGCAGCCGTGAGCGGAGTTGCTCGTGCTTACTCAGTGAAGGAGCAGAGGTGGCCTGTTGATTTTTTTGTTGAAGGGAGGGACGAGAGCGGAGGAATGCGTCCTAGACTGCATCCCTTGGTGTGTGTGTGTGTGCGTGTGTGTGTGTGTGTGTGTGTGTGTGACCCTGAGGGGTGGCGACGCGGTTATATAAATATATTTACTTTACCTTACCCCATCCACCCCCTCCGCCCTTCTTCTTCCCGCCCTTCTTCCCGCCTTTCTTGGCGTCTTTGCCTTTCCCTTTGCCCGCCGCGCCACCACCGCCGCCGGCTGCTCCGCCGCGTAACGCCACCTTGCGCTTCTCCTTGGCGTTGGTCTTCGCCTCCCTGCGAGCGCGCATCGTCTGCTTGGCAATCGACCGGTCCTTCACGACATTCTCCACCGAGTCCTCCAAGTTCTTGAGGCGCTTCGCCCAGCGCTTGGCGGACTGCCGCTTCTTGCTGCGCCGCTTCGCCAAGGCCTTGGTCAGCTTATGCGGATCGTCCTTGATCTTTTGGCCGGCGGCACGCTGCAGGGCTGTGTTCAGCAAGTACTCGTTACGTTCCTCGATGCCCTCACGGGATCGGAGCTGGTCCTTCTGCTCGTTGGCGCGTCGGCGTGCCTGCCGGAGCAGCGAGCTCAGCTCCCGCACACCACCGCCGCGCTGGCCGACGTTTTCCATTTCCTGGAACGTGAAATTACCAAAGGAGAGGTTCACGGGAACGCCTCCATTGTCAGCACCGGTCCGGTCGTTGCCAACAAAGACGCGATCATGGTCGCTGTAGCCTCCACGACCTCGGGAACCCTGTCCACGACCAAACCCACGACCACGACCGCGGCCGAAGCCTCCGGGGCGACCGCCACGGCCGCCGCCGCCCTCACGCCGTGCATTGTGTCCGCCGCGTGCAAAGCGTTTTTGGTTATCCGAGCGACCTCTGTTCATCTCGCTAGTGTGCGTGCTGTTTTTTCTTTTTCGTTTGTACTCCTGTGATGGCCACGTGTCTCTTTGTGCCTGTTATTTTCCTTTTATTCGAGTAAACCACCAGAGAGGGGGAACACAGCAATGGTGGTAGGAGCTGCGGCCTTTCTGCGCTACAGAGGAAAGGCACTGCTCAACGTTTCTTCTCGACGATAAATGTGGAAGGGGTCAAGGATGACGGGAAGGCAACACATGGAGTCGATAAGGAAGAGAGAGAGGAAGGAAGAGGGCAGTTGCCGCTGAAATACAACACAAGCACATGCGTGCAAGAGAAACTCACCTCTCATTACAGAGGTTTCAGTACGTCCCTCTTTCCCATGCGTTTCAGAGTTGGTCGTTCCCACACAGTGTAATTTTTTTTTTTTCGGATGCACCACCATTCACAGTGTAGCAATCAGCATCCTCTGTGAATTACGGTTTCCTTATTCCGTTCTGCTTCATGTGAGTATCGTGTCTAGTTAAAGAATGTGCTCCATCACCATGGCCAGCTTCGCCGCTTGATCTTTCCGCAGCTGATGTGGCAGCTTGTGTCCGTACACTTTCATCTTGTCTACCCACGCCATCAGATCCACTTGGAAGCGTTCCTCCGCCTCTGACGTGCGCGATGTCGTGGCGCCGTGCGTGTCAGACATGGTCGTGCCTTTGCTTTGAAAGTACAGCAGCGCCGCGACGGGCTCGCTGCGAAGGGTGACAGGGTCCACAAGAAAATGATCTGGGAGATCACATCCTATGTTCGGTGAGACTGCCTCACAGCCTTCGGCGGAGGTATCGCCACCGTCTGTCACGTCTTCCTTTTCCGTCTTGTCCGACGCTTCACGACGGCAAGGCTTGACATCCCTTGTCGCGTCGACAGCGTCGACTTCTGCGTGTGCCGAGAGCTCCACTCCCGTTGCCTGCTTATGCAATGAGGGCCGTGGAACGCCTTGCACGAGGTGTTCCTCGTAACGCGGCCAGGCGTGCTGCTCCAGCGCCTCCGCAATGCGACAGCACCCAGATGTGGGCACCGCGTTCGCACACGCATCCGAGGGGGTTGTCATTGTGGTCACTGAACCCGTACCTTGAATACGGTCCGCCGTGACGATTTCAACGAGAGGGAAATCGACTTCTGCTTCCGTGGCGTCGGCCTCTTCGCCGTCGCACGCACCGGTGCTCCGTGTTGAGCCAGAGGTGTGGCTGTCGTCTCCTCCGCGGTTGGTATGTGCAAACAGGATCGTGTGCAAGTCAGTGCGCGCCCGCTCCCAGGCCTCCTCATCCTCATGCTCATTGGGTAAATCGACAAGGTACAAGAGAAACAAAAATTCTTCCTCTGCGGCTGCTGCTGCCGCCTTCTGCAGCTCTCCTGTCGTCGCGTCCGCCATCGCATCGCACTCCTCCTGCCAATCTTGCGAAAGGCGCGACTGCGCGGCGCGCAGGAGTTCCGCAAAGGCAATCAGTGAATTGTCTTGATCGCTCCGGTCCACGGGAGAGAGACGACACAGGGAAGCACAGCGAGAAAGAGTGCTCTTCGTTGAGAGGACCACCACCGCATTCACTTCCTCAAACGGGCAGAAACTGCTCTGGTCGTCTCCGTTCCCGTGGCATCTCATGGACGGTCGGTGGACGAGGCCCAGACGACCGCGGACACCACCGCCCAAGATTTGTACGGATACCTCGGTCGTACAGTATTTACTCACGACGGGAAACACACAGCCATGGCAGCAGAGGGAGGGGACACCGTTCAACCGTGGTGCGCGTGCTGATGTTTTCGTCTCCCGAGCCGCTTCCTTGTCACGGAACGAGAGGAGGTAGGAAAGGGCATGCTGAAGGAGTGCTTCCTCTTCTTCAGCACAGAATCCAAAGGCGTACACCCCTAGCGCGTTGGTGCATTGCTTGGCATTCTGCGTTGCGCTCAGCTTCTCTTCAGCCACAGACGCCGCGGTCGGACATGTGTGCGGCCACGGCCATGAGTGCAAGATTTCCCTTAGTCGGTCGGCCCCCGAAGCTCCTTCCACCGAGGCCCATGACCAGCCTTGCTCCACTTCCTCCGGCACAGGAACATGTCTTGGTCGCCGGTAGATGAGTTCGTAACACGCAGGCGGCGTGGAAGAGGTAGCTTCCAAAGCTTTTTTCCGCCACATGAGACCATCTTGTGGCAGTAAGAAGACAACTTCGACGTCAGAGATTTCCTCGCACGCTTGCGCCTCTGCAGGTGTCAGCCTGTCGGCATGATAGCATCGCTGGAAACGATCTCGCCGGGCCCTGTCGGCCACGGGGACCTCACGAGCTCCCACCATGTTCGCCGCGGTAGCACCTGAGACGACCGTGATGGGGCCCACCAGGCTGGGCAGGCCACGCAAGCATCGCAGTATCGTGGTCAGAGGCGGGTAAGCAAAGCCGTCGGATGTGGACACGGTATGTCGGCCATCTGGAGGCCAATAAAGGAGAACAGGGAGCGCGGCGCCGTCGCTTTCACTGCCGCCCGTTGCCGCCCTCGGTGCATCACGGGCTTGCGTGACCGAGGAGAGCTGCTGCTCGAGCTGGCGTCTGACAAGGTCTGTCGTCGTCGTGTCAAAAAGTGCAGCATGCAGAAAGGTGGGTCGCACTTGCGCAGATACATACCGATTCACAAGATGGAGCGTGTGGTTTCCCCCTTTCCCGCCTGTAGTGTCCTCGTGCTTGGTGGCTGCGTTAGTGCCGATGGTGGCACAAGACATGGTACTGGACCTATTAATTTCAGATGGCGCATGGGGTGCCTGCGCGGACTGTGAGGACGGATGGTCCTTCTTCTTCTGCTGGTGCGGTGAAGCGTCTCTATCGTTGACGCTGCCGCCCGTAGAGTCCGATGATAAATGGGCAAAGAACCGGACGTCTTGCGAAGCCATCGCATCGGCCCACATCACATCGCCCTCTCCTTCATACCACGCTGGCATTCGCCAGCCGGGCAGCGTGAAGGAGCGCCAGACATCCTGCTTGTATTCCTCTGAGCCACCTGCGATGACAATCACACGATTTTCTTCACGGGTCTCGTTGGACAGGGCGGTGTTCTTGATATGGGATGTCTGCGGCGGACGCGTGGCAACGGACGAGCGCAGTTGTGGGGGCCATAGTGTGTTGCAGAGAATCTCCATGACCCGCGCGCTGCCCGTCAAGGTGGCCCCAAGGAGTCCGTTGTTCCTTGCCGCGTCGCCGACGGGCTGAAGCTCCTGCGATACCGCTGACAACTGCCACGGAATCCATTCGAACCGGTTCGCCACGCACGCGGCCTTCCACACCTCCTCCTCTCCGCGGCGCTCCGTCAGGCTCCTGCTATTGTCATACACGACGAGAACAGCGCAGAAGAGGGACGTGGTCGACTGAGGGACGAGGTGCCATGGAACGTCCTCGGGAGACTGATGGCTGCGCACGACGAACACACAACCAAATGCCTCGCAACGAGCCATATGCGGCTGCCACAGTCGTAATGCGTTTTCTAAGGGGAACACTGGCCTCTCGTACCCTGGCTCGCGCCACCGACCTTTTCTGCCGAAGGACCCCACAACAGCTTCTACACGCGTTGTGAAGTAACGATTCGATGCGTCGATTGCAACCGGGAAGGGTGTAAGCGCAAACGTAGAGTTGAAGTCTTCCGTACAGAAGGACGTGTCGTCCCGCTCGTGAGCATGGTCGCCTTCCTGCTTTTGTGATGCACGAGACCCAGACGGAGAAGTGGTCCGCCAGAGTTCAGCGGCCACCGCTGCAGAGCCGCACTGGGCGAGCTCGGCAGCACACCGCCAGCCAAGTGGCAGTGCGACAGAGGTTTCGTTGTGGTAACCATTGCTACTACCGATAACCACTGAGCTGCCGTTGCTGGTCGCAAAGTCAATGAGGTAGAGGGTGGCCATACTGCGTTGGCGCCTGTGACCTTCACCACGGTGGATCGAATGGTGTGGTCTTTGTGTGCCGATGAAAGGGTGACCACGAGCAGGCACAGAAGGAGATGCGTGATGTCTCGACCCCTCACAACTTCGTTTTTTTTTTTTCACTTTTCAGGAGGTTTCGCTTGCTTGAAGAGCGTGCTTCTTCTCTTTACGCTTCGTTTGCTTTGTCATGGCAACGGAAGTGAGGCAGACGTGGTGTGTGTAGGGCATGAGGAAAGGGGGCCCAAGGCCCAAGAGAGTGCTACCGCCGCACGAATGGTATCGTTTCGCTCGTTTTTTTTTTTTTTTTCAACTGGCGCCACTGAAGGGTGCTCTTCTCTCATTGTGGGAGCCAACCCTGTTCTGCGCACATCGACAATCGTGTCTTGTCGTCCTGACGACACAGCTTAGTGCGGTCATCAGGGGAAGGTCTCCGTCGTGAGACACGCAGCGAAGACTGCCCATTCGTGTAAGCATGAATACCTCTTTTTTTCTTTTTTGTGAGAGTTCTCCGTGGATCAAAAGAAAACGGTATGAGTGCGCACGTGCATCAGTGGCATGGGTGCCGCCACAGGGAGGCGACGCACAAAAAAGGAGAGCATGGAAGAAAGAGAGAGGGGGGCTGAGGGAAGACGGAAGGGAATGTGTTTGCGGATAGAACATCGATGTCGAAAGGAACGAGCAATGAGTCTGCAAGGAACGGTAAGGTAAAAAGAGAATCCCCCAGAAAGGTCAGTTACATCAGGTCGTGCAGGCAGGCACAAAGTACATTCCTCATGTGAGGAGCAGAGAAGAGTTAAGCAAAGGCGCACTTGTGCGAGACCTGTGACAGAAATATATAAGAAGATCAGAATAATCTTTTTCAAAAAAAAAAAAAAGGAATACAATCGAAGGGAGCATGGAGTGGTAGTGCTCATCAAATAGGCGCAGCGATGCGTGTGTCAGAAGCAATATGTTTGTTTGTTATTTGACGTGTGTGCCAACATCTGAAACGGGATTGAGGTCTGCCCGGACGGCTTACGCGAACTCGTTAAATGGGGTCAAGGAGCGAACGACCAGCGATGGGGTCAGGATGCCGCCGTCCGGAGTGGTGGCCGCGGCCTGTGCGGTGGCTGTTCGGTTCGCCGTATGGCCTTTGTTGTTGTGGGCAACCACGCTGCTGGTCCCTGGTGAAGATGGCTTCACGCCCGACGGGCGGCGCAAGACACGCACAGGAAGGGTAGTGGTGGTGGTGGCATCACCATCGTCGGGGCGCTGTTTCACGTGAGTGAGGAGTAAGGAGCTCATGCTTTCCTTTCGGGAGAGAGAAGTCACAGCTGGTGAGACACTTTCTGTCGTACTCGGTCGCGGCCGGCTGCCGTGCTTTGAGGTTTGCATAGGAGCAGGGGACGCCATCACGGAGGTGGCGCTGCCCAAGTGCTGTACCTTTGCTGGCGTATCTGCTGTCGCGCCGATCGATGACGATTCTCGTGTGTGGCTAAAGGTGACACTTCCCGTGGTATTGAGGGTGCCGCTCGTGGGCCTGGAGCTGGCGCGGGAGCCGACGGGATACGGGCTGCCAAGGCTGCCCCCAAGTGAGGTGAGAAACATGTGGCGAGAGGACCGCCGCGAGAAGGCGGTGCTATTCTGACTCGTGGCACGGGCCACCGGACGAGCGGCGGTCGGAGAGAGCATCGGGCGCTGCTGCTGCTGCTGCTGTTGCTGCTGCTGTGACGGAATATCCTTGTCAGCGGCGCCGAGGGAGCGCGAGGAGCGCGATCGTGCCAGGGGCGGTCTTCCCGTCCCGGGGAGCTCGCCCGGCGCTACCGCCCGCGCTTCTGCGGGGTCAATGCAAGGATGTGGGACGGCGCTCGCAGGCCGTTGGGCACGACCATCAAGGGGCCTGCACGTGTCGCGCGCATCTTCATTTGTGGAGTGCCTTCTGGGCAGCTCGCCGTGGTGGCCGCGACCGCACGGGGTATCGGTGCCTGTCTGGGGAGGAAGGGTTTCGAATGCCGCAGCTGTGGTGGACACGGCACAGGGAAGGGACCGTGAGGGCTCCGCGAGTCGCGAGGCGGCAATGTAGGTCCCGTCAGCAGCACAGGATGCAGGCAATGCTGCCGTCTCTGCACACTGGGAGCTCCGGCGACTGTTGGCGGCGTTAAGCTCCACGAGCTCCTCCAGAAGGGCTTGCTTGTGTGTGGCCTCGCGATAGGGCTTTACAAATGCATCGTAGCGCTTCTGCTCGAGCTCCAGCTCCCGATCGAACACGTTGCGGCCCGGTCCCCAGTACTTGTTCTCCACGTCCGTGCCGCCGTAGCCAAGGACCAGCGGAAACGCGCCGGTCGGCTGGACGCTGGAGTACATGGTATCGCTATAGACCGTGCCGTAGCTCACCGCCGTACTATCGTGGTTGCTGGCGCAGTTGCTAATCACATAGCTGCCTTGGCTGCGTGCCCGGTCCTGCGTGTGCCGGTCGCATAGGGCTTTGCGTGTTGCCATGCGGTTCTTTCCGGGTGGTACCGCATCACTGTTTGTGTGGGAGCACCTCCATTGCAGGAGGTCTCGCACACTTGACATTGGTTTCACGAACGGGCAGGTGACTATTTTTTTTGTTTTTTTTTGCTGGAATTCAAGAAAGAGGAACGGACGGATTGTTGTTCCGATTGGCACACTGATGAACTCGTGGGCGTTAACTGGAAGAGAAGGGAAGGGACGAGGGGAAGAGAGTCGAAGGTGGTCGATGCTTCTCTTTCTCCTCCTCCTGTTTTTCTCTTTCTATGCCTGCCCACGGATGTGTGCGTTTCCGTTTGTGTAGAGCGGTTTCCAACGAATTCCGGAGTCTTTTGCCGTTTCTTCTCTTTCCTGCTTCACTTGGCCGAACAGCATCGTTATTTCGTATTAGGGTACTGGACTTCCTCTGGCACCGCCGACAGTGGTGCGTGGTGTGTTCATCTTCATTCATTTTTCTGTTCTTGCTGGTGCGTGAAAAAACGTAGACATGCAAGGCAATGAAAGCATATATGATGCAATATTTTGAGGAGAGAGAGAGAGAGAGAGGTAGAGCATAACGAGAAAGTAAGACAGCGAAAAAAAAAAAAAGCAGCAGAGAAGCGCAAGAAGCGCTTTCAACAGCTGATATGCGAGCTGGTAATGAAGTACCCGGAGGGACTTTAAAGCGCCACGAAGCAACATCCACATCAGGAGGTCTTTCCTACACAGAGGAACTTGAGACCCACACTCACAAGGAAAAAAAACAAAACAATCTTACCCCTCAGCAGACGGAGCGCTCAGAGAATAAATGACCACCCCGACAAGGTAAAGGGTGGACATGATAGACTTGGCGGTGTACAGCAGAATCAGAGGCCATCCCGCGTCAACGGCGTCACCCGTGAAGAAGGCAACCGCCCCGAGATGAAAGAGGGCGGCAACGAAGCAGAGGAGCACGTGAAGAACGCTCATGCAAACACCATCCTGCTGGAGACCCGTCTGCGTTGAAAGCGTCATGGCCGCGCCAGTTGCTCCCGTGGCGTCCTCGTGAGGCTGGGCATGCACTGGCACATAGCCACCCCACCGCTCGCCCGCCCCGTGCGGCTGCCTCCTGAAATTCGGCCGCAGTTCGCCCCAGATAGCGTAGGCGAATCGAGCCGCCACCGTTAGCTGGAGGAGATCCAGCGCGAGGTAAGGAAAATAGACGAAATACGCAAGCCCTGCAAGGGCATAGGAGTCGTCGTCGGGGTGTGGTGCGTTGAGGTATTGGTGGAGAAGCACACACGCCCACACAATGCACGCACCCGCGACCAGGTCGAGCACGATGGTTGCTGGGATTCCAACGCGGAGCAGAGCTATGGCGCAGCGACGCCCCCAGCCTCCTGGGCAACAGCTGCTGCTGCTACTGCACCATGGGTAGGACGTGTCACGGCTCGCCCAGGTGTCCACCGCGATGTCATCCGTTGCGGCGGGGTTACTTTCCTCCGCCTCCGTGTCGTGTCTGGCTTCAGTGCTGGTGTTGGTGCCTGGCGCGTATACAATCCCATCCGCTGTCATGAGACCTCCCACAGCGGTCATTTGTTTTCTTTTCTTCAGGGCGTAAAAAGAAGAGACACAAACTCTAAAGGATATGCGCCGATAATGGTGTTCCTGCTCAGGGTAAGGAGGGAGTTTCCTTGTCTGCTTTCTTCTTTTTTTCTTCTTCTTTCCTTCAGGCGGTGGCACGCGGGAAGGTTAAGCCAAATGATGGCGTCGTTAGTTTTTTTTTTCAAGGCTATATCTGTGGGGAAAAAAGAGAAAGAGACAACACATAGATTATTTTTTAAAAGTGAAATGAATTCACACACGCATCTGCCTGACGCCAGCAGTGCCTGAGGCTGACGATCATTGGACTCAGCCCCAACGAAGTCTGAAGCAGTGAGTTTTCGGGCTCGCTTTGATATATATTCAGTTTCGTTCGCTTGGGTTGGTAAAGTTGCCGTGGAAAAGCGTTGCGGCAAGGGATTGCTGAGATCATCTCTCTCTCTCTCTCTCTCTCTCTTTTCTTCCTTCTTGTCTCCAGCCAGTGTGTGTGCGTGCGTGTTTATGTGTATGGGAGAGAGACGCAGATGGAGAGAAGGAAAGCAAGTTGCAAAGAGACAGCGAGAGAGAGAGAGGAGGTAATCAGCTATGCAAGGAGACACGCCAGCTTGTGTGTGTGCGTATTCGCTCGCTCTCTCATAAGCCCAGTAACGAGCGCCGACATCACAGCCTGCCGTGGCAAAGCAAAAAAAAAAAAAACACAATGGTAATCGTACGAAAAAAAGTAGGGAAGAATGGCATACGTGTCGATACTGAGAGAGCGAAATGGGAAAAAAGGAAGGTTGCAAAAGGAGAGCGAAAGATAACCAGCAACAACAGCAGAAAAAAAAAAGCAAACGGACTGAAATGATGGAGAGGTTTGAACGCGTAAAAGTGGTGACGGCATAGAGCGCAGAAACTCTGCATTTGTCAGTGAATTTTGGCATCTAGTGGAGAAGTTGGTGCAACGTGCGATTTTTTTGTTTTTCGATATTTTTTTTTTTGTTTCTCCGTGCGAAACAGCGGCGCCGCGGAAAGAAGAGAGGAAGTGGTGGGAGGGGAGGTGGGAAGAAAGGCGATACGATATCTTTAGAATAAAAATTCGCCTTATTTCGTCGCGGTGCTTATAAGCGGAACGGAAAAAGACAAGGAGGTGAATACTATTTAACGCATGACTACCGTGACAGGAGTCACGCGTCTGTGACTTGAGGTAGTGCTGCGACCACAACTTTTTAAAAACTTGTGCACTTGAGCTTTCTCCCGTTCCCTCCGCAAAAACGCCTCTTTCCATTTGGCCATCCGCGAGGGGCTGTTCACCGAAGCCTCCCCACCGCTGACGGTTTGATGGAACTGCAGCGGTGAATGATCAGCGCGACCGCGTACAGGACCCAGGTAATGGTCTTGATGAGCGGCACCGCCAGAAACGTGTTGGCGTCCACCTCGCCATAGGTCACCATCATGGCATAGAAGAGCCACACCATCGTAATAAAGACAGCCATCACAAAGAGGAAGAGAAACTGCCCAGGGAACCAGCAACCCCCCCAGTAGAGGCAGCCCTCCCGCCTTTGTCTCACCTGAAGCATCCGACGTACGCGAGACTCTCTCGACCCTGAGCGTTCAGCATCGACAGAAGCTGCGGTGTTCGCCATCTCGATGTCCCTCGTGCCCTCTTCGTCGATCTCGACCGGCACCCACGTGTCCTCGTCGAAGCAGCAACGCCTGCAGCACTGACAGTGACCGACGGAGCAGGGGAAGAACTCCTTCTGCATGGAAATGGCGCAGACAAGACCGTAAATGGCTTCCATGCCGGAGAGAAGGATGATGGGAAGGAACGTGAGCACGTAAGACAATGTCATCAACACCCATTCGGGAGGCCTGTGGTAGGCAAGGACACTCAGGACCATGCCGAATACAACGGTCGTGAGAAGGAACGTAAGCAGTGCCTGCGTTAAGATCAGCGGGAGCAGCAGACGAAACATCCAGATGGAGAGCCGGTGCCAGCCACGACCGCACGCTTCGCAGCGGCGTCGAGGAATGTCCGCCATGATGGCGTCGTAGTCCACTTGAACGGTTTGGGAGCCGGGTCCCTCGGACAGCGGCGCTTCCTGCGGCGCCGCTGGCTCGTCGCCGTTCGCATCGCGGGTGGGTGGAACGCTGGCGCGTGTGTACATGGAGGAATCCCCCTGATCGTCCTTGGTGGTGCTCCACATCTCGTGACGAGGCGAATACCGGGTGGAGTTGAGGGTCAATGGGTAGGGAGGGGGGTAGGGGGTTAGGGTACACCGAACGAACAACCTTAACCAATGAATAACAATGGGGGAAAAACGACAACTCACACACGAGACAAAAAAAGCTTTGACAGTTGAAAAAGGTATGCAGCAACACGTGAAGGCTTCCGCTAGCGTGCGGATGCGTATGTATTCACGGAGAAGAAGTTAAGAGTGCTTGTGCGGCCAGAGAGAAACGTGAAAGAGACACTAGAAAGTGACACATTCGAAACAAAAAAAAAGGAAAGTGAAGAGGGGAGTGAAAAGGGGGTTAGCGGCGCGAACAAGGAGGAAACCAACGATACAAATATATGAGCATCCATCATGAAATACTTTAAGACTCATCCGATGAGGACAGGAAACGATCACGTCTCCACCTCCTTCTTCCTCTCTTACTGGCCTTCCACTTCTGCCACCCCTCGCCGTGCGAAAAGCGGACACACAGAGTTTCTACACACACTGGAACGGTTCTTTCGTTTTCATACCTTCAGAGACAGATGAAGACTTCCGCGTGCAAAGAGGTATGACAATGCGGCCAATGGAACGCGCACACAGATGCTAATACGAACACACTCGTACGTACACGCGCTGACGCTGAGGGAGAAAGAGGGGGTTGGGGGAGGGAAAAACAGTGGCAGCGACCCCCCTCACACTTCGGACGGCGTCCTTGTAGGAGCCTTGGGGGGCGACAGGCGACCTGGCCCCGCACCAACATGACCGCGTCCATCTTCCTCTGTCGAATCCATCGAGGTGCTACTGTGTGCGTCGTGAATCTCACTTTCTGAGGGGTGTCCGTCCACGGTGCTGCCAGTGCCCCTTGAGTTCTCTGAAGGCGACGCGGAAGAGGGGCTCTGCGTTCGCGCATCCCCAAGTTCCGTGAGGGGTACGCGGGGGAGCACGAAGCTCGATTCGTCGTACGAAGGCACCTCTGCGTCTGCGTAGGGCTCGCCACAGCTGGAGGCGATCCAGATGGTAGGGTTTACCTTCTCCTCCCCCAGACGCCCCGTTCCCGGATAGGGTGGGAGATGCGCAGGGGACAAGACCCGTTCGTACCCTGCAGCATCCGCAACGCTGGCGTCACCGGTTCGCTCAGGAGCGACGTGGAAGCGAGGGTCGCGGTAGTACAGCGGGGAGCGCGAGATGGCGGTCTCCACGTTCTGGGTGTGTCGTGAAATATTGTTCTTGTCCTCAGACGGAGAGGCCCCGTGCTCACCAAGCCCCGCCTCGATCCTGCGCGTGGCAGCCTTGTCGAATGGGGTACCAATAAGGCTGCGGGGTGTCGGTGCACTGACGTCCTCGAGCTCACGGCGCAGCACCCGATTCCGTGTTTCCAGTTGGTCGTTGCGGAGCTGCAACTCGCAGAGGGCGGCGCGAGCTGCACGCATGGCGCGTAGCAGTGCCTCTTCGCGTTCGTGCCATGCGTCCATGCGGGTGGTATCGACTGCACGACCTCCTGCGATGGCGTCGACGGCAGGGAAAGAAACATCCGCGTAAGGACTGGCATCCCCAAACGACGTCTCGAGATCTGTCACGACGGTCGCCACGGCAGTTGTCGTGGTCGCGGTGTCGTGACTCATGTTGACCTGGGTCAGAGGCTGCCGTGGAGTGTTGACAAAGTGGGAGCGCTTGGAGTGGTCCGCGTACGGCCCATTATTCGTCGCACGCCGGTCCACTCCGTCGTCGTCTAGCTCCTCTCCTGTCCAGGTGATACGAACGGGCCCGGCGGCCCAAGACAGCGGTCCGTGATGAGAGACCTGCAGGCCATCCTCATGCCAGGTGGAAGTGTCGCTGCACGCGCTGACAAATCCCTCACTCCCACCATTCATTTCCGCGATCTCTTCCGGTGCACGAATGCCCACGGCAGCTCGTCTCTTCTTTTGCTTCCCGGGATCGTCCTCTACCGGTGCCACCTCCGAGGAGCCTTTCCCTCCCGCGCTGTAGGGGACTTGGAGGGCACTGGTGCCTCCCTCTTCCTCCAGAGGTGCGGGCGGGGGCTCATTCCGTCGTGGATGCTCGAATTCTATAATGAGGGTCTCCTTCTGTGGCGCCACGGCCCTTTGCCTTTCCTGCTCACACTGCTCAAGGCGGCGACGCCACACAGCGCGCTCGGCCTCGTGGCGCTCACGCAATTTCTCAAGCCGGCTTTCGTAGTCGGCGTGAAGCTTGTTGCGCATGTCCTCAAGGGCTGACTTTAGATCTCGCGCGACGTCTTCGTCGTAGAGGAGAAGCGGTGAGATGGGGGCGACCGTGGAGTCCGCGGTTGCCACGGGAAAGTTCATCCACGGCCACGGGACGTCGGCAGTCTTGTCAGCGGCGCGGCCCATAGTTTCCGGGCGCGGTGACCGGGATGTTGACGTTTGTTGCAGTCTGTGAGACGAGAACCGCTTTGGGGCGCCTGGGATTGGGGTCCGCGAAGGACGCCGGGACACCTGAGAGAGAGGGAGCGGGGACACCGACGCTTTCGTTTTCTTTTGTGTCTCGGGGATTGGGATAGTTCGCTTGGTGCTTTGTACAAGCCCGATGCCGTCATTCTCATCGGCGTCAGAGGTTAGCGAGGCCGAGCTGCCTTCCAACACCTCTGGTTCCAACATGCGAAGAGCTTCCTCCGTGGACGCGGCGCCAAATCCCCTGCGCGGCGCTCCGAGGCGATGCGTCGTCAGATGCGCTCGCTCTTCTGCGCTCCGTGCACGTCGTAAGCTTTCGCGTGCGTCGGCTTCGCCCTCCATAATAAGAGCTTTTTCACGCACCAGTGTTTCCTGCAGCAGACGCCACAGGGCGTCGCGGGAACGTCCCCGCTCTGCGTCCGTCGCAGGTGACTGTGGCTGTGGAGAGTTGGACAGCGGTGTGACGGACGCTTCCATCGGAACTTGTTCATCGCCCAGTCGTCGTTCCCCGTCATGTGCTTGTTGTTGATCACGCGTCGTGCTGTCACGCGGTACCATGTCCGTTTGCTCAGCGTGTTCGTCGATGGCTTCGGCGTTGCGAGGGTGTGCTGACGCCTCGATGGCACGCGCGAGCTTCTCGGTCACCTGGAATTCGTCTGCCACTTCGCGGCGCAGGCGCGACTCCGTCTCGTCCGCGGCGCGAAGCCGAGCCATGAGTGCCGCGTGCGAGGCCGCCGCTTCCGCACGTTCACGGGAGAGAGAGTGAAGAAGTGACGATGCAGTGAGGGAAGGGTCGGCGGCGGCGCCTTCGCCATGATCGGCGGTCGTCGACTTCACTGCGGCGATGGTGCCTTCCATTTGCTCGACCAGTGCCTCCAGGGAGCGAAAGGCCTTTTCAAACATGCGCACAGCAGTTCCCGTTTGGACGGAGGCGTTGCGATCTGTTTCCAGAGATGCCAGGCGAGGTTCCTCACAAGGTTTCATGGTGTCCTGTTGTGGGCTCGGCTTCTCGTCGTGGACCTCCGGGGAGCCACTCCTTTCACGCCGCGTGGCGTCAACGGCATCTGCAAAGTACCGCCCTGTGCGAAGGAGGAGGTCGCGCCATACCGTGGCTGTTTGCAGCGAGACGGAAAGACGCTCATTCGGTACGACAGCGTCAAGGCACGAACTGCGCTCGATGGATTCCTTTGTTTTCGTCGAAGATGGTTGTGACTGTGACTGTGGTTGTGGTTGTGGGGATGGATGGACCAGCTGCGACGCGCCTGCCATGACCGGGGACGTCGCGTGGGGAGCTGACAATCGCGTGATGGGGGCCGCCGTGACTTTTGGCGCAAGACGCGTACCACTTGACGTCGTTGGGTGACTCCGGGGACCTTTCTTGCCGGTCTCCACGGCACGTGCGGAGCGGGGTGGCATTCTGTTCTATGCTGTGTGTTGGGGGACTGTCTTGCTTGCTTCCCTGGTAAAGTAGAGAAGTAGCGATATATGAGGAAAAAATATATATGTAAAAGGCGAAAAGGAATAGGGAAGGGGGAAAGGGGCTACGGATGCAACGAGGTCGTGCACCAGAACACACGCACCCAAAAATATATTTATTTAGTTTTCCCTTGTAGTTTTCGTGAACGGTGCAATCAAACCACAGATAGCCAAAAGCGGAGGAGGAGAAGGAATGACAGGTGCGTGTGTGCGCTCCATGTGCGTGAGCGCATTCCATGACGTCCTTGCAAAAACACGTTGCCCCACTTCATTCATCGGGAACGTATTTGCTAGGTAATAATTGAGAAGCGCGAAGGGGTGTTCGTCGAGCACTCATGGAGAACACTCACAGTGTCTTGAACGCACGCGGTGCAACTACCCCGGAACGTTCCTTCCTCTTCCAACGTCATGTGAGGGTTCGCACCCAAGAGGTGACAAGAAAAAACAACAACAACAACAACAATACCACAACAATGTGTGCCGTCGTTTCACCTGTCAGTCGGTGTGCCACGGGAGTATCGGTCGCTGTCATTCCTGCTCCTTTTTCTTTTCACGTTTTGTCCAGTTTTCATTCTGAATGTCATAGGAGAAAGATAGAGATAGAGCGAGAAGTAGTAATTGGTATGTGAAGAGAGTGACTCCTCTGGCGCTTGCCCGTGGATCACAGATAGTGGTGCGTGCACACAGAGCCATGATTAACAGAAGAGAGAGGAAAGAGAATCAACAGTGGAGACACAAACAAAATGAGAGAGGCATCACCGTAGGGCGACAGCTGAAGAAGCGACAAAGAAAAGAGGTGCGAGCACTGAATCCCTCACTCCCTGTGCGTGTGAAGCTTCACACGCATTGTCACTCCCCTGTCAACAGCGACATCCGATGGAACATTACAGAGATAGAAAGTGATCGAGTCCAAATACGCAGCTCGCTGATGGAACCAGGGAGATGAGACAATGTTGGTAACATGAGGAAAACCGACAAAGTGCATGCACCTTCTACAAACGTCATTTGGGTCCGTCCACATGTCCCATCTCACTCGACTGCTGTTATCGCATGTTTTTTTTTTTTTTTCGCTCCCTCTATTCCACTTTTCTATTTTCACTATTCCCCTTCTTCACAGTTTTTTTTTCTCTTCTCTGCTTTTTTGTTTTTGTTTACGAGAAGAAGTACGGGGACTCCAGCACATGCTTCAAGTTCAGCGTGCCGCGCTGTGGTGGATCTGGCAGCGTGACACCCTTGCGACGCAGGTCAAAGAAGTACTGCTCCTCCCACTGCGATTTGAGCTCCCACAGCGGGTCGTAACTCTCGTAGAGAGCGACAAACTGCTCGCGAAGGATCTTCGACATTTCCGGCAGGTCGCACGCGTAGGTCCAGTAGGAGTCATGCACTGCCATCATGGACAACCCGCGGGCCTGCATCTCCAGCGCCGTCATGGCAAGGTGTGTGGCGTCGAGCGAGTGAATCAGATTTGGTGCCAGCGCGGAGAGCTGTTTCCGGCTGGCAGGGGAGACGGCGTGGCCTGGGACACGGGTGATGCCATGCGCGGTGAAGACCTCCACCTCCTTTCGCTCCCGGTACGGTTGGCGAACCACCAATCCAAGCGGCGTCGTCCAGCAGAAGGCGTTGCGAAGGTCCGCCGGCTGCGACTCCCAGACCTCCGTTGAGGCTCGCTCCAGCCAGTCGCGGCACTTCTGAGTTTCGGCAAAGGTGACGCCGAGGGAGCGGAGGACCATCTCACAAATGTACCTCGCCATCTCCCGCATATCGGAAAAGGTCCAGAGCGCGTGGCTCTTGTTCTGCTTGACAAGCTCGTCGAGAATCTGCTCTGTCATGCCGTACTGGGTGACGCCGTACACCTGTGTCATGATGGGCCGCTTAATCGTTTTACGCTTGATGTGGTTGGTGTCCTGCCCGCGACCCGATCCGATGCAGCGCTGTGCCACCACCATCCCTTTTCTGGCGTCCTCCTCAATCATCCCCATCATTTCCTTCAGAATGCCCGTGTAGGCGTCGGCGGGACGCTCGCTGGGGAGTAAGTTGACCAAGGCGCCGCCGTGGGCGTCGCGGCCCATGGCGGAGTAATGCTGCAAACCATTGTAGCTACCATCCACCGCAACGGGCAGGCGGGAAAGAAAGTGTTCGGCGCCTTGCGAGCACTTGAGGGCGTCCGTGAGTTCCTTGCACGCCATTAAGCACTGCAGCGGCTCGCTTGCTTCCCGCCACCAGCGATCGCCGTGCAGCGGGCTCTCGGCGCTGTTGACAACGTCCTCGATGTGCTCGTCGACGTAGTGCACGCGCTCGTCAAAGGAAAGTTTTGACATGCCCATCTTATTGGCCAAGTGCACCTTGAGCCAGTAGAGGCCCACCTTGCCCAGCGGCTTCGGCTCCGCGTACTCGAGGAGCGCACGGAACGGATCGGACCCGGTGTGGTTAAGACGGCCCGGGAGTGGGTACATGCGACCACGAAAATCCATGGAATTGGGAAAGTAAATGTGGGAGAACTGAACGATCGAGCGAGCTTGACGGAGGGCCTGGAGGTAGTGGATGCGACTGCTCCGCAGCTCGGAGAGTTCCTTCCAATCCGCTTGAAGTTGCTTTCGGTACGCGGCCACCTGCGGCACGTTAGACACTGGTAGGGTCTCGTCTTCCTCATCTTCCTCCAAAAAGTTGTCGTCGCTTTCACGGTCATTGGTTTCAGCTTCTACTTCTTCGCTGCCTCTCGGGTTGTTGTCGTTTGTAGTGGCTGGCAGAGCGGATGGCGTCATCAGACGACGGCCTGGTGTATGACGCTCTTCGAATTGCACTTCACCGGAAGGGAGGTTGGTGTAGTGAAGCGGATAGAAGGCGGGCAGAATCTTTCCGAACCCGAACCCTTCCTGCACAATAGCCTCTTGCACGTGCAGCATGTACTTGTTAATTCGCCAGGGAACCCGTGAAATCGCGTCGAGCGCCTTCATCATGGGAGCTTGGGAGATGATCATCGCCTGATTCGTTGACCCCTTCACGGCGACGGAGGGGAGCACTTTGTAAATGGACTTTCCCTTGGTGTCTGACTCATCGAGCCAAGAATTATACGACAACTGAGGCGGGAAGGCGACCCGCAAGTCGCGAACTTGCACCGCCTCTGACTCGGTCAAGCCAACAAGGTCGAGCTCGTGTCGCCCGAGCGTACTGACGTAGCGCTCGAGGATGGGGCGACGTCCCTCTTCTGCGGAGCGCAGACAGAGAAAGAGGAGCTGAATCGCAAGAAACCCAGCCTGCTTCACATCGAGCATGGGCTCTTCGGAATCCTTTTCCTGCAAGGAGACCAGAGTTTCCACCATGTTGATATTCTTGGCATTGCGTATCATGTGACGGCTGCTCGCGTTCAGCTTGCTGTAGTACTGGTCAAAGACGAGGTGGAAATGAAGGTCCTCGGTGAGCTTCACGAGGAGGAGCTGCAGGTTAAAGCTGCGGGTACAGCGAGAGGCGGTCGCGCCGACTTCTTTCATAATCACCGCGACCCGTTCCTTGTGGAGGAGGGTGTGCTCGGACCCGTGCGGGGTGGCGCCTTGGATTTGCGACAGCACCGAGATGAAAAACGTGCCCCGCACCCCGCCGCGCACCTCCTCACCCGCGTGCACATAGGCCAAGAGCTCCTGCATCGCGTTCGCCGCCTTCTCCTCGTCCTTGAAGTGCGCCTCTAGCGCGCGCCGCAACGACACACGCACCGAGATGGGAATGTCGAACGGCGTGACAATGTCCTTGTAAATCTTTGCCATCACATCGTACGCGACGACGCCGTTGAGAATGCAGTCGAAGAAGAAGCGCGGCACATCTGTGAAGGTGGGGAGGTCCGTGCGCACAATGGTTTCCCAGTTGTTGAACATGCCGGCCAGGTCGTGCACCCATGCAGGGGCCATGGCGCCGTCCCACGCGTCGTGGCTCTCCTCGCTGAAGGCCTGCGCCTCCGCGACAAGGACCTCGGCGGTTTCCTGTCCCCAGCTGAGCTTCTTCCCACCAAAGGCCTTTCGGCGACGATGCACGGCGTCCACCACCCCATCCAGCATCGCCATGAGCTCGCGGTGGAGCTGCTGGTCCACATCCTCGGTGGCGGGACGCACCACGGAGAGATGCGTGAGCTTCTCATTCACGTTGGTTCGTGTAAGGAGGTTGGCCGACGACCCGTACCGGATGTAGGAGACAAGGTACGACGCAAAAGCGCCTAACGCGCCCCGCACCAGCTTGTCGCCCATCGATCGTTCCTTCCCAAACATCTTCCGCACCTTCTGCACGTACTCGAGATTGATGCCGCCCGTGGTCATTTCGCACAAGGCATCAAAGTCGTCTCGTAACGGGCGCGTGAGTCGGCGCACAAGCCGGGAGGCCTCACCCCCGTTCCGTCGCAGCATAAGCGTTTTTTGTGTGTTCACCATCGCTTCAAACTTCAAGTGCCGGTCGCAGGCCATCTCCACATGCGACGCCTCCAGAGACTTGTTCGTCCAGGCCGTGCGCACGCCGCTTGTGCGAACCTCCTCTCCAAACACGTCGCCGAGGAGCCGCTTGGTGACAGAGAGGTCGCGCGACTCCCCGTGGGCGTCCTTGTGCGCCATTTCAATCAGGCGCAGCACCACCTCTGCCTTGGTGCGACCGGCAATGTGGCGTGTGCGGGCAAAGGAGCGGAGGACGTCGTTCTTGCAGTGGTACAGGTCGTCGCAGAGCATGTCAATGGACGAAAGGACGGCCTCCAGCTGCTCCGGCGAGGCGGCCAGCGGGGAGGCCAACGAAGCCGGGGCGGCGCTTGTGAAGCCGTCGTCGCTACCGTCTTCCCCAAACCCGGCGATGCCTGTGGGGAAGGCAGAAAGCCCTCTTCCGGACAGGTCCGCCGCGCCATCGAGGCTGGGGGTGAAACCTTCTCCGGAGAGAAGCCCGGCACCGTCCTGAACAAGGGAGGCAGTGCTGCCGGCCCAGCTATTTTCGGTAAGCGGTGCTCTTGTGCTGCCGTAGAGGTTTCCTGTGGTGTCTGCTGTCGTTTCCGTAACCTGAGAAGATTCGTCTTTCGCGATGCGGGCCGCATCCGTAAGGACACCATCACTTGCCTCGGTGTCTCGCACCGCTTTCGCGCGGGCGTCGGTGATGATGGGCGCGGTGGGCGCGGCGTCTGTGGTGGTGGTTTCAGACGTGAAGCTGAAGAGGTCATCGACGGAAGTGGAAAAGGCAAAGTCAACGTCATCCGCGCTCGCACCGTTGGCGTCTTGCTGCGCTGCGGGAATACCAGACGGGGGTCCACGGGACGCTGATGAAGATTTAACGGACGACTTTTTTGTCGTCGCTTTTTTCGAGACGCCGCGACTTTCAGAGGATACCGCAGAAGACGCCGCTGCTGGCCGAGGGGAGGCTCTCACCTTGGCAGGGGATGAGGGACTGGCTGATGTCGTCTGTGAGAACCGCGGCTCGAGAATGATAGCGCCGTGCTGCACGGCACTGATGACAGCGGCGCTCTGTCGAAGATAGAACCTACGCATCATCTTGGAATACTCTGTATGTCTTCTAGCGCGAAAAAAACAACAACGTGTCTTCGCGAGAAATTATTTTGCCTTTTTTTTCTCGGTGGTACAATCGAACAAAAAAAGAAAAGAAGAGGGAGAACTGTCGTGTAAGTAACGATTTGCAGCCTCAAATGTTCGTCAAACGAACAAAAAAAAAAAGAAGCAGCAGCAACCGCACTGCAACAACAACAACAAGCGTCGGCCTAAAACTACTGAAGTCGAGGACAAGTGTGCTCAAGCCCTGCAAAAGAAAATGCCGTCGCTCAAGAAAGATAGAGGTGGGGGAGAGGTGGAGCCAGTGATCCCAGAAGCCGCAATGTGTAAAGGCTTTCCTCGTTCAACTATATCTTACTAACCGTTGGGCAACCGAGTTGTGAGGAAGGGTAATGTGTACGGTTGCGTCATTATGGACGAGCAATGACACCATCGCTGCACGAGTGCCGCAATGGATGATGCCACAACGTGCAAGCCCTCTCGGCTTCAATCCTCCACTCCGTGACCACATGAGCGGTTTTGGCATAGATAAGCTTTCACAGAGGCAAACGGAAACCGGGGATAAGGTAGCGTTCGCTCAGAGAAATTTAGACGAACTTCACCAGGGGCCTTCTATATGTGTGTAGCACCGACATACGGTTTCCTCCTTGTCAAAGTATTATTGTCATTATTATTTGTCGTTTCGCTTGGGTTTCTCAAGAACAGAAAAGGGATACCGTCACGAAGCCAGGGCTCCTGCAACCCGAAGCAGAGGTTTTTTTCGATTGCTGCCAACCAAGAAAGGGACAGGTGCGCAGGCTTCGCATTAACGAAGATGCGTGTGTCTGCTCAAGGGGTATTCAGCGAGGGATGTTCGGAACCCAAGGGTCGCGCGACTCAAGGGGCGGTCGCAGCGGTTCGTACGGTTACGATAGGACAGCCGTCCCTCAGGCCTTCATGAAAGCAGTTCTCTGACACAACAGAAATGGCATACAACGTGTCGGCGCGCAGTCCTGTCAAGGTAACGCCTTCCCCTGATTCAGAAGGCTCGCTTGAAGGAACCAGCACCGCTTCCCCGGCAGGGAGGCAGAGCTCCCCCACTTCTTCCGCGGTGTCCGCTTCTCTGTCGCCGTCCCTGTCCTCCGCGATGGAGTGGTACATCACCTGATAAAAGGCAACTCCCTTGGCAGCGTTGCCACCCTGCGGGTCTTGCGCAGGTGGTGGCGAATGCCAGTGAACGGTGAGGGTCGTTGCGGTGCACCGCACAAACAGAAGCCGTGGAATGGGCCTGGGAACGTGCACGGGAGGGAGAACCAACGTCGCCGCGTTCACAGACGCGGCAGCCCGCATCGGGGAGAGGGTAAAGGATAGGCCATCGCAGGGGTCAAAGTCAGCGGTCGATGCTGTCCAGACAAACTGATATCCTCCCGCCACCGGTGTGACCGTCAGCTGTGCGGAGGAAAGCACGGCGCTGAAGTATTGTACGAGGCGCTCCTTGCTATCCACACTCTCGTGCCCACTATCGCCGAGCCATCCATCTATTTCGGGTGATGCCAGATCACTGGCACCGCGAGGCGCTTCCCGGTAGAGTGGAATGCGCTTGCTCAGCGTTGGTGCACCTGTCGGTTCTCGTACGGTAGAGGTACTTCTTTTCTGGTCGCGCGTGTTGTGTGCACCGCGCCACCGCCGCTGAATGCGTGCTGCAATTTTGAACATGGCCCCGTGCGGACGCTCAGTTGCATATTCCCAGGCCAGCGTAAGAGCTTCCGGTGACCGTGACAGCACCCGGAACGCTTCGCACCGTGCAGATGTGTCCTCGTTATGCAGCGCTTCTTCTCTGGTCCCATCGGTTTCGCTGTGAGGCGGTGGAATGGACAGAGATAACGGCACGGCAGTAGAGAGCGCCACATCACCCCCCACGCACACATCACCCGCCTTGTCCGCGTCGCGAGAAAATGCATGAACGCAGCGGAAGAGCAGCAGTGGTGCATCTGCGGAGGGAAACACGGCGACACGGAGGTGGTATGTCGACATGCCTTGCGTCGTGTCCTGTACGGGCGGTGGCAATGGGCGCACTGTCAGCTTTGCCATTGATGACGTCGCGCTGTCGTCCGGAAAGAAGAGATGTTCCTTTCTGCGCGTGCCCGCACAGCTGCGCGGGGACGCCCGCCTTTCTGTGTTCCGTCTCGCTTCCACGCATCGTTGCGCGCGCTGCAGCCATCGCCGCCAGAGCACCTCTCGCGGCGTGTGCTCCGTGTAAAAGCGGTCCACCACCGCCAGGATGGCCTCGGGCACATATAAGTTGCGATGGTGGGAGTCAAACAGCATGCCATAGGAGAACACCATGATGGCGGCCGATGCAGGGGTGTGCTTGTCGGTGCCAGTGTTGGGCGCCTCGGCTGGAGTGAGGACTCTCCCATCCATGGTCACCGCGATGGTGAAGGTGTGGTCTGCTCGTGTTGCGATACGCTCCCCACCGACGGCACCATCTCTCTCAGACGGTAGGTTCGACTCTACCAATGCCAGAGATGCTTTTCCTGCTGGTGGAGTACGTGACGTGGGGCTCACAAGTGCCCGAGAGGCGGATGGGCGGTGCCTTGGGACTGCCCCCAATGGAGGAGCAGGTGCTGTGAGGATCAGCGCTGCTTCCTTTCGTCCGCCGGTCCGTGGGTTCACCAAGTCACCGAGAAGAATGCTGTCATGGATGCTCAGCAACGCATCGCGGGCGGTTGACGCGCCCCGATGTTGACCGTTCACCAGGCCCCACAGTTTTTTCCGAAGACCTCTCCGTGCGGCCGACTCCCTACGAGGAGATGCCCAGTCGTAAACCAGCGTCCGGGAGATGTGCGGTTCGATGAGAGGCGAGGGATACACTCCTGGTAGGGTGGTGCTCCCCTCCACGTCACAGGTCGTGGGCTTTGCGAAAGAGGGAGGTGAACCGGACTCTGCTTCCACAACGACGCGGTACGCCATACCAGGGCGCAGGTGCGACAGAACAACGGTAGGCGTGCAGGACAAGATGTAGGCGCTGTCAGTGTTCGCGTGTGCGGAGAGGGCCTCTTTGACAACGGTCGCCGGTACACAAACTCGACACCGATCTGGTGTGCTGTCTGTCGTACTGCTCTCATCTTCCTCAGCAAACACGGGCACAGCGGTTACAGTGAAGCGCATTTCACGAGGTGGGGTCTGCAGAGACATTCGTGATGAGGTCCGGTGAGACTGGCGCGCTGTCGGTGGTTGCGGTGAAGTCCTTAGCGCTGGTGATTCCCAGCGCCAGGACAGACAGAGGTGCCGCGGTGCTCGCTCCAGCACACGAATCGCTGATACGGCACCCAGCACAGGAAGAGAACAGTACGTCAGCTCAGCATGCTGCGAGATGATGTTGGATCGGCATGCACCTTCATTGTCTGAGGACCCAGTTGCACGGGGTGTCTTTGGTGATGGCCACGGTGTTGTTGCCCCCTCGTTGACGATCAGCAGTGGCCCCCACAGAGGGCTGCCGAGAAAATCGCGGGCCTCACTGGGGTTGGCGTACGTGAGTGTACACTGTTGATTTACCTTCACCAGGAGACGCTGGGCTTCTTGTAATGGAGGCAGTTTATCGAGTGAGAATATCAGAGGACTACTGGCACCGCGAGACACCTCCTGTTCTCTGGTGGACGCGTCACGACACTGTCCTGCCGATGCCTGGGGAGGGGAGGACAATTTCCCTTCCACTGCGGTGAGCGTTTGCGTGAATAACGGAGAGGTCGATTCACCTTTCCCCCCACCTGGATCTCTCCTTTCGGGCAAGACCACAAGCTTCGCGGTCGACGTGGCGTCGATGCCTGGAGCAAGGATGCGTGTTGCCTTCTCATTCTGATTTGTGCGTCGAGCTTCGATGGTGATGGTCTGTCGCTCGTCACGCAGGATGGAAAGACCGTAGGCAAAGGGAGAGCATGGCGTCACAAACTGTGCACGGACCGACGTGTCACCCGTTCGCACACCGCGAACTCGCACCCGATAGAAGGCTTCTGGAAGGAGGCCTGGCAGCACCATGAAGCACCGCCGGTCTTCGGAAAAGGGCTGTGGTGCACCGTCTGCTGTGCGCTTCGCAGAGACAAACATACGACGAGGGAGACATACGGCTGCTTCATCGTGGCCTTGTGATGGTATCGCCTCATCGTTACGCGATTCATTGTGGGCCTTGTGTAAGCACTCCACGTGATACATGTATTCTCCTACAAAGGCTCTCTCGAACGTTGGCGAGGTCTCGAGAGCGGTCACAGAACGACGCAAGGCATCCTCCACTAATGTTTCTTTGCTGTCGGCAGCCAGCACATCTACGACGAAGCTGGTATCACTCGAGCACCAGGACAATAGTGCTGCACAGCCGGCCCGTGGCTGGCTTTGAATTTCCCCCTCATGCCAAAGCGCGAAGTTCTCATCACCGCCAAAAATGTTCGCCATCTCCTCTTTGGGAACGTTCTCCATGCTGTGCAGTGGCAGCAGAGGAAGTTGTTGCGTCCATGCGAGGCTGCTCACATGTGCCAGTTGGTCAAATTCCACTGCATCAACGGTGGTGGATGGTTGCTCAGCCGCTGGTGCTTCCGTCGTTCTTAGAGGTGTCGGGAAGATGCTGTGGATGACAAGATCAGTGATGCTGGCCGTCACCGGCAGCTCAACAATTTCGTCACAACAGGCCTCTTCCTCCAACCACAGAAGCGGAGCACCTAGGGATGGTGATGTCGTGGTGGCATCGGGCAAAGGAACATCTTCTTTGCCTCGCAAACCGCTTCTGTCTCCATACGCTTGTTGCTCGTCCTCATTGTTAGCATCCACGTAGTACTCTGGCAGCAATCGAGACACGACTTGGCGCCAGAGAGGATGTCCCGCGTCTTGGAGGGTAGCATGCGCTTCCAGCACAAGGGAAATACCACGTGGCGCATCCGTGCGGTCCCGTGGTGCGCGTGAGGCACCTGCTCGTGACCTTGTTTCGGGAGCCGAGGTACCCGGATCGAAGCGGACGTGCTTTTCCTCACTAGGCACTCTTCGGTTGGGCGACCTCCCGTCGGGTCGGTTACGTGTTTCTCGTGAGTCTTCTATATGTGGTGCGCCACCAGCATTTCGTGAAGATGGATAGACGTCAAAGATGTTTGCAACTGCGACCGACTGCCCTACCGCGGTAACAGCCGCTGTGACGGTAGGACTCTCGGTCCAGCGCTTGATGCGGACAGAGGGAGGGCCATGCTTTCCTGGTGTCTGTACCCTCACGCGCCATGACACATTCACAGGTACCTGACTAACTGTTGCCGCTTCCGTTCCTGGTGGCAACAAGAGCGTTATACGCTCTGCGCTTCGGTGCAGCACCTGCAACGCCTGTGGGAAGGAATGTGAAGCATTCGACAGTTCGTTTTGCCGCTCCTGCTTCCCCACTTGGAGGCTGCGCGCAGCGTCGAGCACGGGGGGTAGTAGGCAGGCGACGAGAGGGGTGTTCGACTTGCTGTCAGCGCTTTCGATCTTGACACAAAGAACGGCGCAGTCCCCAACCGAGCGAGCGCCGACAAGGTCCTTGGAGCGCGAGAGACGAAGGGAGACCGATGCCATCCCGCCTCTACGTCCGCCTGCGCAGGACACACGCTTGTGGTGAATCACAGGTCCAAGACAGTATGACGGCGATGAACACACCTCCGGAGAACGTTTGCGTGAAATGAGAACCACAAGCCACGAGACGCGGTACGCCGCGCATGACCCTCGCCATCGCAGCGTGCATGCACTTGGCGATCGTCGTACCAGCTGCACGTTGCCTACTACATCCAGCCGCACGCGAGGTAAGCCGTACGGAACACTCGGAAAAGCAAAGAGTCCGCAGGTGCGTTGCTGGACCTTTCTGGCGTCTTGGTCCGATGCCAGCACGAACTCGGTCACAGCAGAGACAACAAGGTGAGACATTCGCGGGGCATCGGTGCCGCCGTGGACTTCATCTTCCGAAGGCGTCCATTGCAAAGCAAGCCCTCCGTCACGGCGTACGGCATTCCCCAGGGCGACTCCAGGAGCGCCACGTTGCGGGGCTGTCGTCGGTGGTACTGTGGCCGAGGACACAACGACCCAATCCCGGGCTACCGTACCCGCAGCTGTCACAAGAGTGATGCTGTGACAGACGTGCACCCAGGTGGAGACGCCTTCCGTTATGGGCACCGACTTACCCAGTGGCGATATCGCCTTTGCGGTGAAAGCGGGCAGCAACACTGCCGCCGGTGGGGTCTCCGGTGGCGCGTCGGAATCGGAAGGAACGACGGTGGTGGCGAACTGCCTGCAGTACAGCACGTTGTAGGAGACAGGCGGCGTCGGTGGAAACACGGCCCGCAGCAGTCCATCTTCTGCTTGTCCACCCCATGAAAGAGTGTTCAGGAACGGCGTCAAGGTTGCGGCGTCGTTCACATCCCACGGAGTCACGAGCGACAGTTGCGAAAAAAGCAGCGAGCCACGCCGCACGCCTCCCTCTCCACGGTTGCCATGCGGGTTCGTCTTGTGACACCGCACCAAGAAGGTGTACGGCGTTGCAGGTTCGAGGTCCGTCACGGTGAAGTGCTGCTCCCGCTCCGCCACGTAAAACACGGCTGCCAAACTGTCAAGGGCCAAACCTTTGGCCTCGTGGAGGGCCTTGGCCAGCCCGTCGCGGGTGCGGGGCAGCCCATGCGGGTGCAGGCGCTCCAGGTGATGCTGGGTCATCTCAGCAATCATCTCGTCACGTCGCTTGTCCGAGGTGTTGTAAAGGAAGGAGCTCAAACGCCTTCTGGAGCGACCTCCGCCGGTGCTCGTGGGGATGCGTCGTGTTGCTGTTTGACGCGGGCCATGCTCTGGTGTTGCCCTGACAACAAGAATTTCGTAGAGACAGTCCTCGACGGTGGTGAACACACTTGCAGTGGTGGAGTGGCTATGCTGCGAGCCTGCGTCGTGGCCCTCGTCACACCGATTTTGTCTACAGAACTCGGCCGGTATGTTGCAGCCGGGATAGAGAGCCGCTGACGTCGTCGTGGCCGCCTCCCACGCAATGGTCGCCGTCCGCGGGGTAACAGTGCGTAGGGACAGCTGTCGGATGGGTAGCAACGGTGGTACGGGGACGGGAACCACAGCGGAGGACGGCACGGGTAAAAAGAAGAGAGGGCCTGTCTCGCTCCGCGATGGTTCGTCAGGAGAGGCACGCTCGCGGCATTCCTGATCCTTTAAAGCGGCAATCACACGTACCTCGAGGCGAGCCCCAGCAGCGCGATCAAAGGCAAGGGGGACGTCGACGGTCATATCATAAAAGTACGGCGCGTGGGCCATGAAGGCCCCTTCCGCCGCCGTCCCGCAGAGCTCTTCGTCAACGTCCCGGCGAAGGTGTTGCGGAGGGCACACCACGCGCCTTTCCACCACCCTCCCATCCGGGGTTTTCACGTGTAGGATTAAATCCAGTGGGAGCACAACACTCGACGGAGTTTCTTCTTCACCAGTCGATGGGCCATCCTCCTCCTCCCAACGTTCATCGTCTGTCACAGGTGCCCGCGCGCGGCGTGCTGGCACACGTGCCACGTCACTATATTGCCGCCACATGAGCCCCGACGCAAGATAGACGCAGGCGTGGGCTCCAAAGACTCGTACCCGGCAGACCTCGCTCGAAACGGGCAGCGGGGGTGGCAGCAATATCACAGGGTGTCGGAGAGGAATGAGACCTTCTCCGGTCCACTGCACCGTGACGCTCTTGTGCCACAGAGGCGGCAACGGGCGCCAGGTAGGCAAACCCAGAACGCCGTTACCGTCTGCCTTCTCCTGCTCCTCCATCCCTCCCACCTCTTTTCCTTCTTGCTCGGCCGTGCAGCGGATCAGCGTGTCCATGTTCATGACGCACACATTCTCACTGTTGGGCTGCAAGGCGAAAGTCAGATCATTGAGCGTCACGGTGGAGGGAGTGATGCCGCACGCCCAGCGGAGCTGCACATCGCCTGTCGACTTGAAGAACTCGCACGTAATGTTTGACAGAACAAAGAGTTGCAGGGGTTTACTACGTGCAGTAACGATTGCCTCCGACGGGGCCGCGTCAGAGACAGGATCAACACGATCGGGTGCTGTGTCTGCAACCGACGCCTCCTCGTACAAGGTGAGGCAGATGGGCTCGGGACCGTTACTGACGTCGCCACAATGGATCGTGCGCTCCGCCTCGGTGACTTGCCCGTTAAACGGAAAAGACACCGTCGTCTGCAGTGGTTCAACGCAGAGAAGCAGGCTTGTTGAGGGATACCTCCTTGCAAGTTCATCCGTGGGATCTGCATGATCGGCCTCTTGAGGCCCATGACCGCGTTGCTCTGGGAGAGGAGGTGCAGCAGTTCTGACGCGGTCAAGTCGGACGTGCAGCTCACCAGTCCGGAGATCAAATGTTGCGTCTACCTGGATGACAGGTTCACTCGACGCCGCCTGCTGCGTTGCCCGATCGCCCAGTTGCGACTCCCACCACACAGGGCACCGCGGGATCGTCGTGAAGCGTCCCGTCACACGGCCGAACTCCAGCTGCAGTGTTTTAGTCGGTAGCAATGAAGGGGTCTGCCCGTGCGCCTCGTCCAGGAGACTGGTGATGCGGAACGTATAGGCGTGGGCGGGAACAAGGTCTTCAAGAACGACAAGCGCGTCACACATGCGGACACCAGTGCCCTCATCCAACGATCCCCGCACAGTTCCTGTGACGAGAATGGTTTGCGCCTTTTCGAAGGCGTCTCCCTTGGTGGTACCGTGTACGTCACCAGTGACAGGAAGAACTGCAACTTCGTAGCGAGTTGCTGTCCCCCACCAGTGCAGCCGAGCAGTGGTTTCATTGACCTCACAGACGTCAATTTCACGGGACACCGCGTGGAAGGGACCGAGGGGCCAGCAACCGTGCAGAAGAGGGGCTGTATAGATGTCAAACAGAGGGGCCTGTGGGATCGTGATGGGCGTCGCAGAAGGAGAAGGAACACCGGAGGAAAAGGCTTGCAAGTGAAAACGCAAGGAGAGCGAACGCTGCTCCCCAGCAACGAGGACCACGTTGACGGAGTCATAGCCACCGCTGCCCGGACGGCCGAGCGCGCGCGAGATGTTTCGTGTGTCTGTAGAACGCAGAGGGGCTCCCTCATCCACGCTGAGAAATGCACGGATGGTCGCCTCCGTCCCTGACGCCGTGCCCCGAGAGACTGCTTGACCGTGGAAGGTTGGAAATGCGTAGCGGAGCAACGCCGCGGGCAAAATTGGGTCCGCCTGGGTCGACAACCCGTTTGCACTACTAGAAAGAGTCGGACAAGGTGGAAGCACGTCAACCACCTCCTGATGAAGCAAGGAGAGAATCTGCTCTAAAGAAGGCATTGTCACCGCAAAGGCCTCCGTCGGTGGGGTTTCAGGGAGAAAGGGAATGCTCGCAAGCGCGCGCACTGTGCGTGCTTGGTGTTCTGCGTCCCTGTTGCACTCCGTGGTAGTGCTCCCGCAGTCCAACAGAGGCACCGCCTTTACGGAATAGAGTGTTGCGGGATGTAAATCCGTCAAGAGACACGGAGAGCTCTCGGCGATCACCACACGGGGTCCAAAGGTGGAGTCCGCGTTGCGAGCGTGTGCGTGAGAGAACGCCGTTTCTGACATGACAGCCATCGGCGTGCACTCGCACAGGGGCTCGAGGAGCAACTTCACCCGACGCGCACCGCCGCCCCACCGCACGGAAAGGCTACTGCGGGTGGTTTCCTTTTGAGCATTGTGTACCACAGGCTCGCACACAATGTGCGTGACGACAACAGATGGTGTACGGAACGCAATGCCATCGGCGAAGAGAACGTCCCGTGGGGTGATCCAGACGTTGGCCTCCGTGTGCACGCGAGATATCTGTGCCGTTGGGGAAAACCCACAAAGAACACAGGCGTACACTCGGTCTGGCAGGACGGACCGAAATGCGACAAGTGACGCCGCGGAAGCCGCACTCGTGCGTGGATCTCGTTCCGCGCGCTGAATCGTTTGCAACGTCATGAAACCCGTCTCCTCATCCACCGTCAGCAGCGCAACTGTCATAAGAGTACTCGCACTCCCTTTGTTCGTGTCTCCGGTTGGGAGGCGCTCCCCTCGTGATTTCACACAAAGCGTCAACACACCCTCGCGAAATGTGTGAGTGCACAGGAATTCTGATTCTAAGGTTTGCCTGTCTGAAGGGAGTTTCATAGGCTTCTGTGGTGCGACGTCCACGGATGTCTTGCACTTGTGCTTTCCCACACCCCTTGGCAGCGGACAGGCAAATAGCGCGGAGAAGGACCCTACGACCGACGGCGTCGTTGAAGAGGAGGGGCTTCCCTGCACTGCGTCAACTCGAGGACTCCCAAAGACACACCATTGCAGCGATGGGACCAGGGGGGCTGCTGCGTCAGCGCCACCAGCGACGTGTACCGGTACTGTAGATGACACCGCACGCGACGGTGAGAGTGTGCCCTGGGGCTCAGAGAGTTGCGAGGATGGAGAGTCGACTTCCATCTCCTCGTTTTCCCTGTCGATGCTCTCCACAGAGCGTTCCTCACTCTCGCAGCTGCTTGACGACTGCGCTTCATCGCCAAGGAGTTCTGCAGGTGCAACGCGTCGGGTAGATTGGGTTTGTAATAGGTCCAAGGTGTTTGTTTCCCGAGCTCCACGTTCCTGTCCCGATCCACGACTCTCGTCGGAGTTGCGGTGCTGCACATGTGGTCCATCTGTTTCATCCTCTGATGGATCAGTGAAGGTGCTGGTCTGACTTGCTGTGCTGGGGGAAGGAACGGAGTACCCCGCGACACTGCCTGGTCGCGTGGAGGTTCGTTTCACAGGCGATGGATTGTCCTCTGTCCCACTCAGTGGCAGCGCACCAGCCTCCGCAAAGCTATTTCGCGTCGGGTAACGATCGCTTTGATTATGTTTGTTACCTTTTTTGGTGAATATGGACGTGTCATCCATAGAATGCGCTGTGTCGCCGTCTGCTGGTGCGTTCTCAAGGCCTGAGATGGGTTTAAGCGCGGGGATGCTGTGCATCCCCTGCACCACGTCCGAGCACCAATCCGTCATGATGGCCTTCCATTCGCTTCGTAACGAGTTTGGTTGATGGTCTCGTCCTGCGCCGGTTGGCGACAGCATCAGCACACGCCCCTTCGTTTCATGTGCGAGTACCTGGATAACGCTGTCGCTGTTCCGTTCCTCCGCGGCAAGGATGGCGCGTTCTCGTGCATCTTTGGTATCCTCGTTGGGTAAGAGGAGAAAGGAAACACCTGTATCACAGAAGGCGGCGCTGCCCAGCACAAAAGGGGACACACCGACAGTGCGAAAGACGGGGATATCTTCTGGGCAGAGGACGACAAGCACGTGCGACGGTGCTCTTGTGAAACGAGGTCTCCCTGACGGAGTGCTTGGTGGCAAGGATTCACAATGGCGCAGTCGTTCGCGGTGCTCATTGCGCTTTTTTGCTTGAAGTGCGTGCGCACACGCAGACCAGAGGCGGTACACTGCCGCCTCCTCCTGTGCGTCATCCGTCACCTGCGAATGCCCCTTTACTTCTTCCTCAGAATATGAGGGAAGCGAGGATATCCGTTCAAGAGTAGCACGAACCGCCTCGGACAAGAAGCCTTTGCTTATGATGCTAACTATTTTCTCCTCCTCCAGGTGTGTCACGTTCGCAGAGGATTCACTCGACACGAGCAACGTGACGCTGCTCTTTTCGCTCTCCAGAGTGCCCACCAATCGTTGGTTCTCTGCGTGGGCATGGGAGAGGCCTTCGAGGCATGCCGTGAGGGCAGACACCGCCTCACGCACTCTCATCGCCCGAGATGTGCATAACATGTGTAACTGAAGAGGAGCCTCGACGCTCACCGATGCCGCGCCGGCTTGCCGCTGGGCACTCTGGATTGGGTTACGGAAGCGCGGAGGAAACTTGGAGAGGGGCGGCGCCAGGCCTCGGTGCATCCATCGCCACTGCTGCAAGAGCCGTTCATAATCTTCTCGAAGACACGAAAAGAGAGGGGATTCTATGAAGTTCGTGGAGCTCATGTCACGTTCTTGGGTCCGTAAGGACAGCAAGTGGAGCACCATGTCATGAGCTGTGAGGAACAGGGTGGCGTTGCGTGCCGCGGACGACCCCTTGTCCGTCGTTCCTTGCGGTGCGCCCCGGAGTGTGGCGAGCCAAGGGTGAGACTGCAGGATATCAGCCGCGTGCTGGGGAGCGACAAAAATGCTGTGCCCGTCTCGTGCCAGCGTCACGTTTCCTTCCGCTAGACGGGTGACGGAGCTCGCTGCAGCTACATCGCTCTCGGACAAGAGAGAAGAGCTCCCCACACCCACTTCCCGCTCGTGGGAAGTCCGACGTTGTCTTATGGCGGGGCCGCTCGCAAGGTTTACTTGACAGGATCGCGACTGCACATCCCTTCTCGAAAAGAAATCTGCAGAGGGGATGGCACTGAGTGTTGTGGACGTGCCGTACCCACTGCTGGCTGCAGCGGTGGGGCTGAATAAGGATGGCGTCCCCGGTGGGGCAAGCAGCATGACAAACGCGTGAGGGAAGGTGCGGTAGACATGGTGTAGTGCGAAGGTGTCTAGTTCCGTTGTGTGTTCACGATGGGAAACATCAGGCACGCTATGCACCGCTGCTGCTGCTGCTGTCGGAACCTCTGAGAGACGGAGGATCGCGGGAGGGACTGATCGCATGGGCAACGTGGTTACAACGACAGCAGGCTCGGTGGCCTCATCGTCTTGTGCGCTGTAGAGGAGCGCCACGCAGTCGAGGATGCTCATCCTTCATGAGCCGATTTATGGCAGAGAAGATCGAGTGAAAGCAGAGAGAAGGAGACAAGTAAAGGGGTCCCTGAACGAGCTCCTTGAAATGTTTGTTTTTCTTTGTATGCGGTGCGCGCTCACGTTAATTCAGAGGAGAAAAGCGCGAGAATATACGGTCGGTTTCGACAGAAGCAGCGGATTGCGTCTATGACGGAGTACCGATGGGAAAATCTAAGTCTATCTTTTAAAAAATATTGTTATCTTCGTTTGGAAAAGGGTGGTCTTTGTGAGCCGACGCAGTCAAGCGAATGAAAAAGGGTCCAATTCTCTCTAGCGCGCCGAAAACGAGAGTACTCCACAGTGGAGGCAGCAAGGGGTACACTATAAAGGGCAACAGATAGGGGGAAGAAGAGACTTTGGGGTAGGACACCATATGTCTGTCGTATTATCAAAAAACATCGCGTAGCCCTTCTTGCACCAGTCAAGGCTCGGCACACCAAGACAGACGAGGGTGTCTTTCCAATGACAACGAGTGCCTTGTAGCATGTTGCTTCTCCATTATTTTTTTTAAACAGGTGCGACCGGTGGATTGAGATTTAAGTTAACGGCAACAGATCTGAGAAAGGTCATAGTGAGCGAAAGGGCCACACACATGTCGGGCTGCGAGAAAGCATCCGGAAGCCTCACCATGCCGCGGCAGCGACAATGCCATCCCTATCCACACATTTTCAAGTTTTTTTTTTTAAATGTGTGTGTGTGTGTGTGTGTTTGTTGTGTTCTCAACCAAGTCTAAGACGACGGTGCGTCAGCAGCGGATGACTTCTTCTTGGGAGGAGGCCTGGTGAGGAGTGCTGCCAGCTGCGGGTAGGCAATCTTGCCGTCCTCGTCCACGGGCGCGCCATCCAGCAGCAGCTTCGCCTGGTCCGAGCCTAGCACACGGTCGGCTGTCTCACGCAGCTCCGAGAGGGCCACCTTGCCGGTTCCCTCACGGTCGAACTCTGCACATAATTGACCGAGCAACGCAAACAGTTTGGCGCGCATGGCTATCCCCTCAATATCGCCCTCGAGCTCGGCAAAGGCAGGGGACGCCGCCACATTCGGGAATGCCGTCTTGAAGTCGTCGGTGTAGACGAGCAGCACCTCCTCTGGCTCCAGTCCCTCCTGCACGTACAGGTCGCCCAGCAGGGAATGTACAAAGACACGCAGCACGTGGCGCTTCTCCTGACTCTCCTCATCATCCTGGGAAAGGATAAGATTGTGCGCCTCAAAGATGCGGTACACCGGCTGCGGCACAATGGACTCCAGAATCACCATCAGGGAGCGATTCACCTGGCGGTCTTGCAAGGAAATGGGAAGGCAGAGCGACAGGTAGACGAGGTCGAACTGCTCCCAAGGCGGGCGGCGGAAGTCGTGCAGAAGAACGTCTGCAAGCTCCCACAAGGTCTCCTTGGAGGCGTGATCGAGCGCAATGCGGGGCTTCTCTCCGGAGGCCGATCCACCACACAGCTCAAGGATGTCAAGGCAGGCGTCGAGCAAGCGTTCGTTGTGCAGGGAGGCCGTCTGATGCGCTTTGCTAACCACGTCCTCGTGCTGCTTGCGGACCGGGTCCGCAGTACCCTGCCGCGCAGAAGCCGACGTCGCGGTAGCGCCACTGTCACCGCCAAAAAAAGGAACCTTGAAGGAGAAGCACCGGTGGGGGTTCTGGAGCGTCTGAAGAAATGTCTGCTTGCGTGACGCACTGTCGAGAGAAGCCACGCTAGTCTTTGCAGAGGATGCTACCGTAACCGTGGTGGACGTGAGCAGTGCCCCGCGGAGCGCCGCGCGCGAGCGGAGAAGTCCAGAAACGCGCATCGCTACTGAGGAAAGGACGAAAACCTTTCAAGACCAACGGACACAGCAAATGCACACGACTGTACGTTGTGAGAGCTAGAAAGAACGAACGACAAACGAAAATGTATTTCTTTCGCTAGGAGACGAAAGGGCAGGCGTGATTCCTTGTGGTGACAGGGGTAGCTACCGAGTAGCCATGCTCTTTTGCGGGGAAGTGAGCAGGGGCCCGGTGGGGCAGGGGAGGTCACCCTTTACAATGCCACCGTCCTTCATTTCTTCATTTCGAATAGCGTACAGTTCCTACGACGATAAGGAGGTTCCCACGTTGGACGGAGCCCTGTGTCCTGCTCCTGGAGAATCAACGCGTTTCAAAATTCTTCATTACAATCCGGAATATTTTTTTAATTTTTAATTTTTTGCGAATCGTTGTGTTTACCGTTGGAACGGAAGAGTTCTATCTCAGAATCTAGTACAGGGGGCTCTCGATTGAAAGTAAGAAAGGAACGGAGAGAATAGACGGGGAGAAAAAAAAAGAGAGAAGAATGCATGCAACGCTGCGTTTGAGCTAATACAAAGCAAAGAGAGGCGTGGTTCGATCAAGGCCGATAGTTCAGCACATCAGAAACGGAATGGATGAAGACGGAAGCAGCTGTGAAGAGCACCCCGTTATTCTCGGCTGGCTCCTCCACAGCGTAGCAGAAAAGGGCGACAGCTGTAGCGCTAAAAAAAAAGAAAAGAGAAGGAAAGCGCTTCCACACCTATCCGCACACGCACATGGTCTTCTACAAGTCTATGGTACTAGTACACACCACTGTATACCGATCCGCGAGCGAGCGCCAGTGGTCGCGCTCTTCCTTGGCCTGTGCCAGCGCCTGTCGCAGTGCTGCCAGCTCACCGTCAATGCGGGTACCATGCGCCTGGAACTCCTCCCTAGTGACGGAATGACGTGCTCGGTCGTTTTCTGCAGGAGCACGTTCGGTGTGCCCGCTGGGGGTACACGGGCATGGTTCACTGTGATGGGTTACGGTAACCACCACTTCTCCACCGGGATGGGCGTGGCTGGTATCCGCTTTCGTCTGCTCAAAGAGTGCTCGAGATGCCTGGGAAGACTTTTTTTGCGCGTGCTGAGCCGCGACTGCTTCCACAGAGTCTGGTGAGCCACGGTCTGGGCTGAGACTGCAGTCGACGTACGGTGAACAACGCTTCAGTGGGGTCGCGGGAAGTGAGGCAAGCGCGCTGGTGAGGATGCGTACCTGTCGCCGCGCAGCCTCTAGGGCGTGCTTGAGCTGCGTCGCGTACGACGGCTCCGCGTTGCTACTTTCTAGGATATGACGAGCAGAACAGGTTCGCTCAGGTTCTTGATGACTATTCGCGCTCGAGTGCGGCTTCGAGGCTTCTGCGTACTGACGGGCGCGCTGCAGCTCTTGACGCAGCCGTGAGCTTGACACAGCATCGCCCGTTCCGCCCGTGCGATCCTTCACCTGTGGTTGCCCACGTGAGCGCTCATGTTTCGCACGTCGCCTCGTCGCCCGTGCCTCTTGAAGCTCCACATGCATCTGTTCTGCGCCATTCGCGAGGAGGATGTTGTCTTCGACCACCTCTTGGTGCTCTCGCTGCAATGCTTGCCATTTGGAGAAGAGAGACGCCTGAGATTTTCTCGCCTTTCGTAGCTCTTCGCGCAGTTCCGCAACCTCAATAACAAGATGTGCGCGTTGTCTGCCAAGCACATCATCGTCCTCGGACTCTTGTGGTGTACTGCTCCTATCACTCCTGGTGCTAACCTCATCCTTCTTGGTGCTAGGCGATGTGGCCGCAGCGAGCCGGCGGAGTTCTTCCTCCATCCGTGTAATCTTCTCTTGCAGGTTCGCGTTCAGGCTCATGAGGGCAGCGTACCCTTTCAGCTCCGACGCCATGGACGCCGCATCGCCCGTTCGCGACGACGGAGACATGGACGGACTCGGCGCACTCCCTGCCTCGCTTGGCTGCCCACCGCCCACTTGCGCATGGGCGGGAAAGTACTGCGCTAACGAAAAGCACCGCGCCTCCGCTGCGCCAAGTTGTTTCCTGAGGTCCTCGATTGTTTCCTGCAGTACCGTTGCCTTCCGCTCGAGCTCCTTCTGCTGTGTGTACAGTGCCTCATTCTCCCGCGACAGCCGCATGCGCTCCCCCATCTCACGCTGTACCGTCACCTGCAGCTCCTTCTCCTGACCGTGCACCTGCGCGAGCTCCGCCGTGAGGGCCGCCACGCGCTGCTTGAGCGTACTGTTCTGGGACTGCAGGGTGTCCACCATCGTTTCCGTGTGCGTGGCCTGTCTCAGCTGGCGCGTGAGGGATTCCCTATCCTTGGCCTCACCTAGCAGCTGGTTCCGCGCCGCCGTGAGCTGCTCGCGTAGCGCGGACACCTCGAGCGCGTGCTGTCGCATGTCCTCCTGTCGCTGCTGCCGGGCCTGTTCTTCCCGAAAGGCAGCGGACTCCTGTTCCCGCTCCATTTTACGCTGAAGGCGGCGGATCGTCTCGGACTGGTCGCGCAGCTCCGTTTCCATGCGCTGAAGCTCAGCTTCACTGGGTCTCGCGGAGCTCGTGGCTTGCTCGGGTGCCACTGCGGGAGTGGGATCCTGTGGGGAAAGGGAAAGCAGTTTGCGGCTGAGCTCGTCGACGCGGTCCTCGGCAGCCTGCCATCGCTCCCGGTACGTTTTCACTTGGTCAAAAAGGTATTCGTGCTGTGTGAGTCCTGCATCGACGCCCTTGGCCGCGGGGAAGTCCCCGAGCAGCTCCGCGATTTCCTTTTGGTGTCGCAGCGTCGCCAGTTCGGTGTCCTTCTCTGCCACCAGCTTCTGCGTGGCGCCCAAGGCGTCTTCCTTGTCGCGCAGCGCGTCAAGCTTCTCATTCAGCTGGATCAAGGTTTTCTGTTGCTCTTGTCGTGCTTGAGAGGCCTCTAGCTTGGCCTGCCGACACTCCCGCTCGAGCGCATCGCGGGCGCGCTTCACCTCGGCGACCTCCATGTTGCACTTGTCCAGTGCTGTGTCGCGCTTGGCGAGGTTGCGGCGGAGTTCATTGATCAGCTCCACGGTGTTGATTTCGTTGTCCACGCCATCTTTCTTGCCGGTGGCGTTACGGCGGTGCTTCTTCCTCGCTGCGTCTGCCGCAGCAAATAGAGCGATGGGTGACGTGGTGCGCGCATCCACAGCGCTACCATCCTCGCCGTCTCCCCTGTCGTCCTCTACGGCGATATCCTCTGTCCCTTCGGAGAGGCCCAACTGCGCCGAGGACAAGCGCTGGCCACCAGCAACATGGAGCGCGCGCTCGTACGATGCATTCTGATGGGTGACGGCGTTCCCGCGCAACCGGTCGAGCTGCCGGCGATACCATTCAATCTTCTCCTGCAGCTCCACAATCTCCTCCACGCGGCCCTGCAGCTCTGCCTTGAGGCGTACAGTGTCGTCGTGCAAGACGGCTAGGGTCTTGCGGGAGCTAACAAAGTCCCTCCGGAGGAAGGAGAGCTCCTCGCTTGTGGTCTTGAAGTGGCGTTGATGCAGCTGGCGGTACACTTCCATAGAGAACTCGGTGGGGTCCACTGTCGTGACGGTGTTGGCGGTGAAGGACGTGGACACATTGGTCGGGGTGAGGGAGGGGGTCCGTGCATGGCGTCGAGGAGAGTTGCGTCGTGACCCGAGGCTGCTCCGACGGTGAGAGGGGTCATGGAGGTAGTTTCCCATCGCCTCCTCCGCTGTCCTGCCTCGGATCGGGGACAGCGTCGCTGCACTCTTATCTTCGCTTTTCCGCCCCGAGGGCAACGGTGAGGGCGTTCGTGTATGTTGAAAGTCACCGCTGTATCGAGGGTACACGTAACAGTCCATGGCAGACGCCGACGTCCTTCCCTCACGCTGTCCCGCACCGCTCAGACGCATGTAGGCAAACCGCCGGTCTGCCGACTCTAAGTAATCCTCGCGCAGCTGTGTCTCGAGCCGACTGGTGCGACGATGGGTGGGGGAGCGGGAATGGGATGGGGTTGCCGTCGACGGACGCCGACCGCTTCCTCGGGAGCCTGACGGTGTTCTGTGTGGTCGCGGTCGATCCGTGTGCTCTGCACTCGGTGGAGCGGAGCCACCAGTGTGTGGTTCAAGCAGCGCTGACGAGGACGAAGAAGAGGACGTCGAAGAAGGTGAGGGGGCATGCGCTTGCTGCTTCGTGGAGCCAGCGCTCCGCAGCATAGACCTACGTGCCATCCTGGTGTTCTCTGTCGTATTGCGTTCTGCTCCGATCGCGATGCCTCTTATGAGTCTGTGTGAAGCAACAAACAAAAGTTTACAAAAGCTTCTGTATAGAACACGTGAGAGTGAGTTGTAAAGAAAGGAGAGTGTACAAGTAGGGTTTCTCTATGATGGACGCAACCAAAGATCAATGGCGGCCGTAGGGGCGAAAAGAAAGAAAAGAAAAGAAAAGAGGTCCAGCGCTCTGTCCACTCTCTCTTTCTTTGGGTCGTATCTGACGCCGAAAGTCTAAATTTGCGACAGAGCTGTTACTTTGCCCAAAGACGAGTTGTAACGGTATCGCAACCACGTGTGGTGTAAAGCGAGGAGAAAGGGCAGTTGGCTAGCGCCGTGAATGATAACACAGAAACTCATAGACCCGGCTCCTACTCCAAAGAAGATGGAAGCCTGCGAAAGTATTACGCAGCAGAAGGGAAATACTCGACGGTGGTACACAGCTGCTTGCGCATCTGACACATTTTGTGTTGTCAAGGGCATCGTAACAGCTTCCTTTTTTTGTTTTTGTTTTGCGAGGCGTGATACTTTATTTTTCTTTTTTCTAAGAAATCATCGGTGTCATCGTCACTGCATGTGTTTGGTCACAACGAATGACAACATTGGTCGCGAAGAAACGATGTACAGATACAGGGAGAATAAGGCGTGACAACAAAGTCAAACAATTTCACCGAGGGGGCTGTGGAAACGCACTTCATGGCTCGCTGTAAGCAGGTCCAACAACGAACCAGGAGATTCATCAGACCGCGACAGAATCATGCAGAGACACCTTCAGACGTCATCAGACACACGAATTGTTCAAGCGCAAGAAGAGCGATGAAAAGGAAGTGGAACCCTGCCCACATAAATCGCTTGGAGACGCTCTTCCTTCAATAGCCTCACACCATGCCCGTGATATCCGACGGGTGGAATGCTGAAAGCTGAGGATATCCCCGCCGCTCCATCGCATCGCGCTGCTGGGCGATGCTGCAGCACATGCATGGCCAGAGGCAGCACGCCGCCGCCGTGCAGGCCGCGACACTGCGCACGAACGTCAGCCAACACGAGGCCCGCTCGTTCGACAGCGCCCCCTGTGCATAGGCCTGCCGCCGTCTCTCCAGGTTCTTCCCAGACAGGCACGTCACGCAGCAGCTGTACATGCAGGCTACCGAGTCATCCAGCGCGCGGTCTGGGCCGAAGCCGTAGTGCCGGCGAATCAGTGTGCGGTTCCCCAGTGCAGCGCAGGGCATGCAACAGCAGGCCTCGGTGACGAGGCAACAGAGCGGGCAGCCTCCGGTGAGGCACCAGGCGGTGGGGTGGCGCCAGTAGAGGCAGCAGCCCTGCTGATAATCCAGGGTGCATGTATTGGTTTCGGCAGAGAACCGGCAACAGCCACAGCAGCAGGAGCAGCTGTCTGGCGGCGGCGCTTGATTCGGTCCGCGATACGACGTCCCGTTGTCGTACCGTGACTGCGCCACCGAGTTGTAGCCGCCGTACTGAGGGAGGCCATTCACAATGTTCAAAACGCTTCCCACGGCAGACACGCCGTCCACCGACATCACCGGCGGCATGACGGGGTCACCGTTGGCGTCCACAGGAGGGTATTTGTTTTTACGGGATGGGCGGTATGGCGTATTCGGGTCCGTGATGCCGTCGCGAAAGCGTCTCTCCTCTTTGATGGCGTGGTCTCGAGCTTCCTCGGTGGTGGTTGGGGCAACGTAGGCGAGGTACAGCTCGGGTCGCAGCGCAGCCGGTGGCCAGCAGCAAGGCACCACGCCAAGACAGCAGACATAGCGACTGCGAATGGTGTGAAGCAGGAGCGTCCGGCGCTCTTGAATGAGAAAAAACGGCGCCGTGAGGCAGCAACAACTGCTAAGAAGGCACACCCCTGGTTGGTCCGAGCACGCCGCGGCGCAGCAGCCGCTGTCCCATGGACGGTCCGCATTTTCGTAATTCAGCAATACGCTCTCGGTAAAGGCAAAGGGATCGGCCATGAGGGTGAGACCAGCGGGTGGCTGACCGCGCTCGGCGTCGAAGGGTCGCTGCTGTTGCTGGTACTGCTCCTGCTGAGCGCGGATGCGATCGAGTCTGCGCCGCTGCTGCTGTTCGCGCTGCCGGCGGGAAAGATCTTCGTTGAAGTACGCTTCCAGCCGCTCGCTGTGACGGCGCTGCCGACCAGCGTCCCGGACATCCACCTCCACATCGTCAAGGTCCACGCCATCGGTTGGGACGCGCGAACCTCGGTTTGCCTTTTCACGTGAGGGCCGGCGAGAGGCTGGTAAAGAGGACTTGCGCCAACGTTGCCCAGCGCTTACAAGCCCCCTCTCATGTGCGGTGACGACACTTGCGCCGTCGTAAACGTCCTCAGCGGGTGGTGAGGGTTCGAAGGACGTGGGGGAATAAATATACGCGGGAAGCTCCTCCCCAGGCCAAAAATCCTCGGCGCCTCGTATACGGCGCTCAGCAGGCATGCACTGAGGTGCGTGGTGCGAGTTGGCTTCTGCATCTTCTCTCTCCTCCGGCTCCATGTCCGTGGGTGGACGGTGACGACGTGATTGGTGCGTGCCTCCCGCTTGTGACGACGAGCCGCGCTGGGCCTTTGAAGAGGCTCGCGGAGAGGGCATCACTTGGTCGTCACGGTTTCTGCGCCGCTTTGCTGATGTTGAGCGCTGGCGCGATGACCGCCGCTCTTCTTCCCTCATGATTGCATCCCCGCTAGAGTACGAACGGTATTCATTATAGGGAGATCGTCCCCGATCATCGCGACGGACAGGGGAGCGCCGCAGGTGGCTCGATGGGGAGGGGATGTCCACCTCCTCTGTGGCCTCGTCGTCGACATAGAAGCGATCCTCTTCCTCCTCCTCCTCATCGTCTACATGTCGATCCAGAAACGCGCGTGATGAGTGCCGTCGCGAAGGTTTCCGTGACGGCCGTCTCACGGAAGCGCGTTCCCTCTGCCTTTGATGCGAGTCCCTCTCTCCAACCTCGCGGTCGTCGAACTCTTGTGAGGAATACATCGAGGGATCCAGCGACGCGGATCCTTGCGAGCCTTCTTGACCCCGAAAAGACTCAGATCGAGGATCCTTGTGGCCAGCATACCGGCTCGGCATCGTCTCCCTTGTTTATGCTGTGGTGCTTTCCCTAGACTTCAGTTGGAAAAACGAATGACTGACAACACAGAATAGTTTCTGTGTTGCTTCGTGTGCACAAGGAACAGTTCCAGTAGGCAATGAGAGCTGGTTGGCACGGATGGCACAGCGAAGGATGGACACACCACAGGGACAAGGCGTTTGGTAACAGTGCGTTCACCACAAAGAGGCCCCAATAATTTTTTTCCTTTTGGAGGGATGGTGAGAGGGTTCTAAGAATCTAGCTAGTGCAACAAGTCAAGTCGGTAGGAAACGCAACGAGGAAACGATGTACCTGCTAGGAAGAGGAAAGAAGAAGGCAGCTAGTGACTGTCACGCTTTCATCCACGGGTATCCCCGTCTCATTTCACTTTCGTAGCGCTAGACAGGATGAAGGCACATGAACGATGTATGCCTTACCGGTGCGGATGCGCTTACGTTCCTTTCGACACCACTCTGGGGTTCCTTCCACAGGGACCCTATTCGCCTTTCGCAGAGAAGAGGAGAGAAGGCGGTGTGAGAATGGAATGAGCTTCCTTCTGGCCATCGAGAAGAGCCTTGACCTTGTTCTTTTACGCATTTCTTTGCATTTGCGCAGGCGGACGTGCAGCATTTCTCTGCTGTGCACAGTGAGCGTGAGGGTGTTGTTAAAGACAAGAAACCGCAGGGCGGAGGGAGGGGGAAGGAAAGGAAGAGGAGGAGAGGAAAAGAACATCATTCCTTCCTTTTGATTGCAGAGTTGAAGATACATATGAAGACTGTACATACGAGAGCCACAGAGAATAACATGAGATAAAGGGGGAAATAGTCGTTCCTGTTTCTCTTTTCCGGTTGCAGGCGCGTTTTTTAAAAATCAGAAATTAGAAAAAAAACAAATGTGCGAGAAGATTAACATCAGTCTAGAAAGGTACAATGCAGATATTTTTTTTCTGTGAGCGTGCACGCAGGAAGTGTGCGAGACACCACTGTAAAGGAAAAACCCGACGATATGAAAGGGGGTGAAAGTGGTCATGTACAGATCATCCTTTGGGAACAAACCAAGGTGCTGTCGGGTCAAAGGTCCTTGTCAATACGCGTTCGCAAGCGCAGAGACGCGCACGAAAAAAAACGACAACAAGAAAAAAAAACAAAAAAAAACAGCATCATCACAGAGACCTTAGCAAGCAGGATGCATAAAACTCCACGCGTTTGTCAGTTCAGTCAAAGCACGCCGTCGGTGGGAGGTGACGAGAGACGAAGGTTCTCTGCCGCCCCACGCATGGCCGCGAGCTCGTGTTGCACGAGTTGCAGCACGACAGCGCGGCGGGCGGCTGGGGTGGGACCCAGCAGCGTGAGGGGGTGCGTCCCTGGCTTTATCTCAGGCACGGGAGCGCTGGCAGTCATTGTCGTGGGAAGGGTCGAGTTCATCCATTTTGCCGCCGCCGTCGTCATGGCTTCCGTCGCAGCAGCAGCAGCAGCAGCAGCAGTGGTCGCGACCGAGGCAGAGCTGGACTCTCTGGGCAGCGCCGGGGTGCCAGGGCCGGCGGTGACGTTGGTCACAGGGGTCACAGGCCGAATGCGATCCGCTTCATCGTCCGCTGCCGCTGCGGAGGCTGCGGTGGTGGCCGCCAGTCCTTGCGAAGAAATGCTCACTCGGGCGCGTCGCAGTGAGCCGGTGGCGGAGGCGGTGCTCAGCAGCTGCCCTGCCGGCTCCTCCATGTTCCCGCCGCCAATGCCGCCGGAGATAGAGACGCGCGGCTGACGGTGTGTCGGCGGGACCGGGACAACACTCTCCGTGTCGCCCGCAGTGGCACCGACGCGGCCATTGAGGAGCAGGCCGAGCCACACACGCGTGAAGGCGGCGCAGAGCTGCGGAAGCGCATCAAAGAACCGGCAGAACTCTCCGAAATCCATGTGAGAGCGACGCATAACCCCCATCGGGATGACGGATTTTTGGTTTGGCGCCAGCTTCACGGTGCCCGCCTGCTTGGACTTGCCCTTGCGCTTCCCTTTTTGCCTGGCATTAATGTACGCCGCCTCCTCCTCCGCGGCGATGCACGCAAAGGCATCGTCGAGCGCCTTGACAATGCTGGCGGAGAAGTCGGCCTGGGGGCCCTCGCACTCCTCCCGGCGCCGCGTGCGCAGCGCTTGCAGGGTGGACTTGTGAATGTAGCCCTGCCCCTCCGCGGCGAGCGTGTCAAAGCAGATCCAGCGCACAATGTCTCGCGTCCGCCGACCATTCACGAGCGCGTGAAGGGCACCGAGGACTTCACGGACAAGGACGCGCGGCCCGCTGCAGGCAGCGAAGGGGTCCGCTCCACCTCCCGCGGGGAACGCTGACGTTTGGTGAAGGAGCTGGACATGCTGGTGGTGCTGCTGTTGCAAGGGATGCGGGTAGGTGTGTGCATCGTAGCCAGCGCCACCGCCTGTCCGGGGGATGCCAGACACCGACGTGACGGGGGTGAAGGTTGGGGAGGAAGGGTGCGCAGGCGCCGCGATGCTGGCGCGCGAGACAGAGGGGGCGGCGCTGGTGGTCTGCCGCCGCGGCACCCCGCTGCCGCTGTTGGGCCCCATCACGCCGGAGCCCTGCAGACGACCGGATCCGTCTTGCTGGGACTGGGAGTAGGTGCTGCTCATGCCCGCACCACCACGGGTACCACCACCACGACGGCTGGCACCGGACATGGAATTCTCCATCGCCACATTTCCTGCCGCCGGGGCAGCACCTGCACCTCCTCCTGCGTACGTGGGACCGAACCCGGCCGTTGCCAGCGCTTCCGTCTCTTGCTGACGCACTTCTGTGACGTCGCGAATGATGCGCAGCAAGTCACGCAGGGCATCCAGGTTGCTCACTTCGAAGGGCACGTCACGGAGCACCTGTTCCACCGCACCCGCGGCCACCTGTCCGTGCTCGTCGCAGACTGCCAAGAGGCTGCTCTTGATGTAGCGCAGGTTCTCTGGCGGGGCGCCGTCCCGCTTCACGGGCAGCTTGCTTGCCTTGGACGCTCGCTTCTTCTTGCTGGTAGAGGTGCTGCGTCTGGTGCCCCGCCTGGCCGAAGCCGCGTTGGCATCCATGGCCTCAGACGCCATGCGAGTTGAGCGACGCCGTGCAGCCGCCTCTTCCTCTGCCTGCTTCTTTTCCAACGCGTCCGGGTGTGCCTCGTAGTACGCCGCAACGAACACGTCATCCACCTCCGCTGCCACAAGGGCGCGGCTCTCACGCAGCAGCGCCGCTCGCTGCGCCACGCTGCCCACCCCCACCGACACCGCGGGCACCGCTTGAACCACCCCAAGAGGGGCCGCCGCGCGTGCTCCTGCAGAGAGAGGGAAAGAGTTGCTTGTGCCAGAGTTGACAAAGGCGGCGTTGCTCGTGTTTCCGTGTCCGATCGCGCCACTCGCGCTGAGGGAGACCGGCTGTGGTGGCTGGGCCTGCCGCCCCAGTGGAGGGCTGCCGTGCACAGGGGGACCGTGGCTGAAAGGTGCGGCCACTGCTGCCGCGGCGGCGGCAGACGACGCCCCCGCAGCGGCACGTGCTTGGTCCAGCGCCGCACTCGCCGCCTCGCACATGCCACGTTCCATCTCCGCGGTGAGGGTAGACGTAGGGCGGTAGAGGGAGTTGTAATGAGCCTCCACCGGCGGCAAAGCGGTTCGTGCGTGACGGGTGCGTAGCTCCGCATTTCGCGCCACCTCTTGTCGGACCTTCATGACGACAGCGTGGCGATCGTCCTCGGCCGATGGCCGCAGACGAGGAAAGGTCGGCTGCGCCATGTCTGTAGGCGGCGCGGGGGCGACGGGGTACTTCTCCGGATGGTGGTGCTCCGCTTCAGAAGCCGTAGAGACCCCATCACCAGTGGATGTTGTTGCGTGCACCATCGCCGATGCGGTGGCCCCTACGTCCACCGGCGTGTGTCCCTCATACGTATCCTTGATTTCTTGGCGCTGCTCGTCTGACAGCTCCCCGAGTGCCGCGGCCACAGCGCGCTTGCGTTCCTCCGTCACCTGGATATCTGCCGTCAACACCTCTGCGTGACCGCGCAGAGCGTAAAACTGAAAGAGCTCCGCGTCTGGCGCTACACGATTGGCCAATGAAGGTGGGCAGGCGGGAGGGGCGGTGCGGAGAAGGCTGCCGGGGTCCTGAAGGGCGGCAGCCACCGAGGCGCTTCTGGTTTTGACTTTCGTGCCCCCGCCACCGCCGCCGCCGGAAGTGACGGTACCTCGTTTTCCCTCGGCTGCGTTGCCCACGCTCGCGCGGTGATCGTTAGACACAGCACCGGTGTCCGTCACAAATGTAATGGCGGAGGCCCCTGCGGCCGCTGCACCACTCCCTGGGGCGGCCGCCGCATCATGAGAGGCCGCGAAGGCAGACGGGCGGAGTCCACCCGACGGGCGCTGGGAGCTTGTGGAGTTACTCCGCATGAAGGATATGATGGTGTCGTGTCCGTTGTTGGTAGGGGGAGGAGGGGGGGGGAGTCAGTGCTGGTGAGGGGTTTGTCTGTCCTGAGATCGAACGAAGCAGTGCGTGCGATGTGTGCGCTCTAAAGTCAGGACTCGAAAGGGAAAGCGGACGTGCCCAAAGAGAGAGAAAGAGGGAAGTAAAGGCAAATCAAACGCGCGTGCGAGCTATCGGTTTTGGCGCTAAGCTCCACCGAACTATTAAGTTTTTTTTTTTAAATAATAATATAGATGAAACATGGAAGATCAAGTGGTGTGTTAGCAATTGCAGCTAAAGGCGCTCCTTCTTTCTGTCAGTAGACGCCCCACTCGGTCGGCTGTGCAGCAGGAACGGTGAGCTACCCAGTTCACTGTGACGTTGGTTGTGCTCGAACGCAAAAAAACAACAACAAAGCAACGCTGTGACTGAGCATGCGACTGTCTTTCTTTTGTTTTGATTCCTTTGTTTCATTCCATGAGCCAGCAATGAGGGATAGCAAGAAGCACAAGTGCGATCGTGCAAGAGAGAAGAGCCTGACAGATATCGAGCACAGATCCTATGTGTCTGGCTTCCGTCACGGCCGGGTTTACGCAGAGGTGGTGCATGTTTGGATGAGATATGAAAGAACGAAAATAATGTCGAATACGGTTTCGGGATGGAGCAGCGGTACGCATGTTGGGAGAAAGGTAAGGATGCATTCCATCCGGGGGACGGTCTTCCCTCTGATGGCCACGTGCATTCACAGGTACAAGAAAAGGAGGGAGAAGTAATGAAGCAAATAAAATGTAGATGTTGTTGATTTTCTTTGCGCGCACGCGGGTACAATGGCACGAAAGAAGATTCATGCCGTCACTGTTGCAGAGGAAACGCCACGACCTAAAAAAGAAATGGCCTCACTGCATTTCCTCTACTCTAAACAAAAACAAAGAAAAGGAAAAAGAAAAAGATACCAAAATAAGCAAAGGAAGCGGAAGCTGAGGACGTCATCTGCTTCCTCTCACGACCGGCGCTCCACCTTTCCGGGACCATGAATCACCACCGCCACCTCCTCATTTCCGTTATCGTCCTCCTCCTTCACTTTGCGTTGGTGTCTAGGGTTGGCTTCGGAGCGGAAGAGGTCCAACAAGCGTGATTTCAAGTCTGACCCCTCCTCTGCCGCGCCGCCACTACCGCCAGTTTGTGTAGATGCACTGGTGGCTGCTGCTGCTGCGGTCCCTCCTGCAGAGGCACTCGTGCTAGGGCCACAGGGCTGAGGGCCTGGTGACGTGACGGTGTTGTGCCGCTTCACGCCAGACGCAGCGCCGCCACCAGAGGAGGCGTTATTCCCATAGGGTGCCACAACGTGAATGGCAGCTGGCACCCCAAGGTACAGGCCCGACTGCGCCGCCGCCCGCCCGCTGCTTCCACTCGATTGAGAAAAGAGAGATACAATGGCGTCGTACACACTGGCGTTGAGGTTTGTCCTCCGCAGCCGCTTCAGGCGCTTGAAGACCACAGCGCAAAGGAAGCCGACAATAGCGAAATAAAAGAACACAGACAGGTACAACGCGTAGGAGTCTGTCGGTGTCTGCGGTGCTGCTGCTGGGGCCCTCTCACGGTCGACCGAGACTTCGCCACCGTGAGAGGAGGAAGAAGACGTCGTGGTGGTCTGCGCGGCGGGTTGGTGTTGACCCGCTGCCGGCTGTGGTCGGCGCTGCTTTGCCGCTGCCGCAACCAGAAAGGTTTCTGGCGTGCTGTGTGCGACAAGCAGGGCCCAGCCAAGGACCCATGCGCTGCTGGATACCAGCCGGGAGCCACATCCACTGCGGTGGGGCATGTCAACCATGGACTGTTGACCTTGTGAGGTGAAACGTGTATGTGCGTGTGTCTGTGTGTCTGTATATCTGCACGCCGTCTTTCCTTCTCGTTGTCTTCTATACAATGTTTTCTGTCTTTTGTCTTCTAGCCTTGAACTGTGTATTTCGTAAAAAATTTCGAGGAAAATTCTCGTCGTGGGGGAGGGTATTCTCTCTCTCTCTCTCTACATGATTATAGGTGTTTTATTTATGTTTATTCGGTAAGTGAGAGCAGAATTGGAGGATGTGGTTTCCTTTCATTTTTTTAAAGACCAGGCGGACCGATCGCCAAATTCAAGATCCTCACTATGGTGGAGATTGACCTCACGCACTCCACCTTTGCGAGCATTTGCATCTGACTGAGAGCCAACAACAGCCACCGCCGTCGCCACACCATGGTGAAAGGATGAGATGTGCGACCGCTTCCTACGTGTACGCCGCTTGCTTGGAGGGAGGTCCAGTCTTCCTCACAGAGCCATCCGCAAAGTACGAGCGTTGACACGACGCACTTCTCTTGGTAATCTTTGCTCTTCTTTTCTTGCGGTTGTTGCTGTCCTTCTTTGGCTAATGCGCTTGATTTCACGATTTCTCAACATTTAAGATTACAGGGGTCTGTCTGATGGAAAAGGAAATGAAAAGAAAAGAAGGATTTAAAAAACAATTGTCAGCGATTGAACTCTTCTCTGCGCAACCGAGTGAAGTCTGAAGAAGATGGCGGCACGCCTTCTATCAGAAAGCTCTTTCCACAATTCTTCCAGGGAACAGTGGAGTGGGAGCGGAACACACACACGCACAGAAAGCACGTAAGAGAAAAAAAAAAGACAGGCCACTCTGCATGAAAGAGAAACATGAGTTTCAAGTAAGAGAGAGAGAGGAAGAAAAAAAAAGAAGGACAGGGGGAGGCGAGAAAGGAACAGCTGCTCACCAATGAGAGGGCACTGTTCACTTTCGTCAGCCATACGACAGGGAGCGCACCTCCGCAGAAGCAGTGAGCAGTGCAGATGAGGCAGATCAAGAGAGAGAGAGTGACGTATGTGTGCACAGACACACACATGCACGCACACACACAAATGCAAACGGGGGAGCGAAGCAACGTGCATGACGCGTTACTGCCTTCTCAGGGATGCACACGCAACACATGGGCAGAAGTGACACAGAGAGAAGAAAAAAAAAAAAAGGGGACTGCCCGCTGCGGAGGTTTGCTCTTCCATCGTTGAGAGTTAGAAATCGGCGCTTGTCTCTTGTGTACCTTCAAGAGAGGCAAGGGCCGATTCCGGTCGAACCATGCACAGAAATGCATCCTTCAAAATTGAAAACAAAAACATTTCAGGAGAACAGTGCGATGGTCGAAGGTCTACCGAGTCCACAACAGAACGTGGCTGTTGGGGAGAGGGTGTTCTTTTTTTTTTTTTAGTGGACATCACGGAAAGAAAAGAAGGGGAGGGGGGAAGGAAAAGAGAGAGAAAGAAAGAGAGAGAGAAAGGTGCCTTCGCGAGAGCACAAAGGAGGTCACGGTGAGACCAGTGTGCTAGACGCAACCCAGCATCTTCGTTACAGCGCGAGCCACCAATCCCACCAATCCCATCATTTTTTTTTTTTTTACTGGGACAAGACGCTGAGGAGAGAAGTGATCAAAGGAAAAAGAAAGGCACTGTCACAAACATAGTTATGAAAGAGTCATATTGGAGGAAACATAGAGTTGAAAAAAAGAAGAAGAGAGAGAAGGATAGTTAGGAGAGGGAGAAAGAGGGGACGCCTGCAATCACCGTGCACAGCGGGTCTCTTTTCTTCTCCCTTCTCCGTCTCTTTCGTCAGAGGGGGAGGAAGTGGGGGAGACGGTTTCACAGTTATTCCACCTCGGAGAGGGCGGTCCTTGACAACTTCCACAAGTCAAAGACCGCCGAACTAGAAAGAGAGAGGCTTGTAAACAAAGACAACAGATAGATCAAGACAAAAAAAAACATATACTCAAGCGGCCTTTTATATTAGCACCGTTGCCATATGTTGCAGAGCGTTCAGAATAAGAGAGGAGAAAAAAGAAAGAAAAAAAACGAAACATGGCGAGAGAACACTTTCCGAATCGAGACGTGTGCAAATACATCGTATAAATGTTTTTTATTTGCGTTTGTTGCAGGAACGTCAGACAAGAGACACGAAAACACGTGCGTCTCTTTTTTTTTTTTTAGATGGCTTCCTTTCTTTCGTCATTCTGGCAGAAAATTGAATGCGAGATGGAGCGCAGATGAGAAGGAAACATCGATCACCACTTGAGATGAAAAGCATTACGGAAGGGACACAGGGGATGAGACTTCTCTTCTTTGTTTACGAGTGAACGTTCAAGGCGTGGAGCGAAAAAAAAAGTGAAGAAAAGAAGTATCCCCTCGCCATCAGAGATATCTTTGTTTTTGCGGTCACTTCCTCAACGTTGGCTCCACATCGTCGTCGTTACATTGTTCCGCCGACGGAGGGAATTACATGTGCCAACAAGAACGAGAAAAGAAAAAGAAAGGGGTGGGGAAAGGTCAAATCGTGTGAGAGTGAACGAGAACATCATCCTCAGAATCACAAGAAAGTGAATTTTAAAACCAGCTGGGACAGAACGGGGCAAGAAGAAAGGAAGTGGAAAGTACACACGGTTACTGCATTTTTTAAAAAACGTGTTCTTTGAAAATTTCCAATCTTATTGTTTTTCATTGTCTGCGTTTTCAGCTTAAACAGGCTCGTTCTTGTCCTCATCCTTGGGTTCATGTGGGTTGCCAGCCACCGCCTCACCCTCCTGTGTGCTGCTCGCATCGCTCGGCTTTGCATCACCGCGCCACCGCGAGCAGCAGCAGATCAGAATGATGGTGACAATAAAGGCAGCCAGCATGATCGCCCCGGCAACGGCCGCCATCGCAATCATGCCCTTGCCCGGTCCGGTCAGCTTCAGCCCAAAGTCCGCGTCGACGCGGCACGAGATGACCGTCACGCCATCCAAGTCCGTCACACCCTGAGCACTTGGATCGGAGGAGAAGATGACGCTGCAAATCTCGTCCGCGCTGTACGGGCGTGATGACTCGGCCAGCTGGTCCTGCCTCACTGAAAAAAACGCCATCAAGCCGGACGCACCGCCGCTCATGGATTCCAGGTCGCCCGCGGCGGTGGGGACCATGCTGGTGACGGTGCTGGTGGCGGTAACCAAATCACGGGACAGGATGTTGTCCAGCATGCCCTGCAGTTCGGCCCTCAGCGCGGTGGAGCCCACCGCGCTGGACGTGGCCTGCTGCCACTTCGCGTAGGTTCCCGAAAGAAAGACGACGTTGTACGACGTGTACGAGGCCACCGGGGTGACATTCGCAACCGGGTCCTCCGGGCTGCCGTCGGAGCGCAGCGGCAACGGGTTGTAGAAGCGGGCCGAGGTCGGCAGGATGCTCTCGTACCCCTGCAACGCCGGGATGCTCGACGCGAAGCCCTGCAGGGCCGTGTCCAGCGACGTCAGGGGAGCGGCGAAGATGGCGTCGTGCATGGCGGTGGTGATGTCGGACCCGTCGGTGGTGGCAATGGTGATGCTCATCGCGCGGGTGTCGGCGGCAGGGATGGAGGCGGTGAAGCTGACACCTGGGAAGGAGCTCCCGGTGGCCGCGTTCACGTCGTTGCCGACCGCCGTCTCCACCGCCGTCGCGGCGTTGGTGTCACCCAGGATGAGGGACCACACAAAAGAGGATCCTGTGATATAGAAGACCTCGGACGGGGCCGCGACGGTGAGGGAGGGCATGGCCAGCGCAGCCAGCAGCATAAAGGCACACAGCAGGCCGGACCCTAGTCCGGGGCGCTGTCCACGGCAAGCAGTGGAGGGCATCCGCTTGTGGAAAGGTAAGTGTGAATCGATGCTGTTTTTTTTTTTGTTTTCGTGGCTTCTCTGATGCGTGAATGTGATGGCTGCGTGTGCGTAGGAATGCTCCACGTCCTTCGTTTCAAAAGCCTGGTGACGTTGAAACGTTTGTCGTGGCGAAGCGAGTGTATGGAGAACAAGGCCTACGAGCGGATTCAAGGACACAGAGCCAGAAGGGTGAAAAAACAAAATCACGGGAAACAGGTTCGGTGAGAAACAAAAAAAAGAAGGAAGGCGTAGTATCCACTAGCGTGAGGGTAAGGAGGAGAGAGAGGATGAAAGAGGAGGAGAGGAAGCTTTACAAACAAGACGAACTAGAGTCAGCAAGTTTGTGCTGTTTGTCCTACAAAGTACGTGGTTGTGAATCAACGAGAGAGGCAAAAAAAGGGCAGGGGAAGCGGCACGTTTTTTTTTTTTTTTTTTGGCACGCGCTAGCGTAGTCTAGATCATTTTCTTGTATTATGATCTATTTTATTTTTGCTTGTGCTCCATTCGTGAAGATCATCGCTCCTAGTGCATGGCACCGCAAGTGCTTCTCCCAAGGTGACACAAAAGACAATAGGAGAGCAAGGAAGCGAAAACGCAAGAGAACGCCTCACTTCCTCCACACACGGCAAACTAAGCGTGTATTGGGACGTTCAACCAGATGTCGCTTTGGTTCCCCGTTAATACGCATACGCGGAAGACTGTGAGACAATGGCAAGCAAGTCACACAACAAGAGAGAAGGGGAATACAACAAAACAAAGAGGGAACACTCCCTATGGACACTCGAGAACGTTCAGACGACGGTTGGTTTGTCCTTCACCAGGGAAGCACCGACGCTGGCCTTGTGTCGCAATGATGAACGCCGCCGCGTTCACAAAACACAAGAAGCTGTCAAGAAAGAAAGAAAGAGAGAAAGAGAGAGGGAGCGGCCCGTCCTTTGGGGATGATGACTCATTCAGGCAGCTCGTGCGCCTCGCCGGTGAGGCCGCAGAACTCCCACTCGTCTCTTTGCAGCTTGCACCGAGGGCACTGGAGCTCTGCCTTGCGGAACCGACGCCGCGCGCTTCCGGTAGGGGAGCCAGCCGGCGAAGAGCCATTCGACGAGGCCGATTGCCGACCCTTTGTTGGCGTCTTGCGACGTGCAGAGGCGGGAGACTTGGACCCTGACGCGCGTGACCGTCGCCGCTTCTTGCCATTGGAGTCCCCATCGTCGCTCTCCTCACTGTCTGACGCGGAGCTCTCTTCTTCTTCCTCCTCCTCCTCGTCATCCTCATCCTCGTCGTCGTCGTCGTCGTCGTCAGAGGGAGACGTGGCAGCGGCGCCACGGCGAGTTCGTTTCCCTGCAGGCTTCTTCGCATGCCCTCGTGTCGCCCGACGTGCCGCTTTGGCAGGAGGTGCCTTCTCCAGAATGGCTTTATGCCACTCTGGAGCAGCCTGTGGAACGACCTCACCACGGCGCCGACGCACAACCCGTGTCTTTGTCACGACCGCAGGTGTGTCGTCTTCGTTAGCCGCTGCTGCGGAAGACGGTGATGCAGTGGGTTTACGCGATGCTACTGCTGCTGCCGCTGTGGGCTTTCCGTTGGTGGGAGACACGAGGAGATGCTTCGCGGCGGCTTTCGCGACGGTGGTCGTTTTCTTTGGGGTGGCCTTGCGTCGCGCTGCCGGGGCCTTGGCCGCTGCCTTCTTCGGAGGCATGCGCACGAGGGGGACGTAATTCAGTGATAAGTAACGAGAGTGGTTACACTGTGCCACCACGCTGGATTGCAGTCGTGGTGAGGAACGACGACGAATACGGCAACGGAGGCTCGCTCACACTTTCTGTAAAGCCGACTATATGAATGAGTTTCTATGTGAAATAAATAATGTCGTGTACGCCCAAGGTCACTTGAAATCCTTGGAGGACAAGGCCTCAGTGTATCTGTTGTAGCAAACGAAACGACGTATCTTTCTTTCTTTGTTTTCGACGACTGAGATAGTTCAATTCACATGAGCAATGGGGGAAAGTCATCTGTTTAAAAAGTGTTTGCATATCTTCCTCCAACTTTCCTCAGAAGGGAGTGGGTCACGTGTTGGAGCCGCGTTGCCCATCACACTCTTTGTGAATGACCGTCTCTCTTTCCTTGAGCACGAAGAGAGGTTGCTTGATACTCTTGTCCTAGAGCATCAAGAATTAATTGGGTTCTCGTTTTTTTTTCTTCTTTTCTCTTCACATAGGTGAGATTCAACTCGCGTCATCGCTATCGCTGTCGTCGTCGTCGAGCGTGACGCGGGGAGGACGAGCCCCGCCCAATCCGTTGATTTTGCGCGCCGCAGGCGGCGGAGGGGGCGGAGGGGGCGGAGGCAGTGTCTGTGCGGGCGGACCGCTCGGGGGAGGAGGCGGAAGGGGTAGGGACGGTGCAGGTAACTCTTCTGGCCCAGAGACTGACTGTGCCTGTGTGGTGACGGATGTCTGCGCTGGTGCTCTAGCCATCGGCTCCTTCTTCTCCGTTTCTGCTTCCTTCTCTTTTCGCTCCTCCATCAGACGATGGCGCGTGATGTTGGTCCTGCGCACGCGTGCCACGCACTCCTTCACCTCCTTCACAAACTGCGCGACGTACCCCCACACCACCGTCTCCTCTTGGGATGCCTCTTCCCCGTAGCTCTCGAGCAGCGACGCCAGGTCATCGCGCAGCTGCTGATGCTTGAGGGCGAGCTCACTGACCACTGTCATGTGTGCCGCCACGGCATCGGCCATCAGGGTGGGCAGGGCGTCTTCGTGCGTTGCGGCGTCCATACCTGGCAGCCGTTTGGCAAACCAGTTTGTTTTATCCTTGGCCTCATCGACGACACGGCGCATGCGCTGGAGCAGAAAGTTCAGCTGCGTCACCTGTTGCCCTACCTCCACCAGCGTCATGCTAGACACCGCGCCAAGGCTCTCGGAGAGCTCCTCAGTGAAGTCCAACGCATCGGGTTCCTTCTCCAGCAGCGTGACCACCGCCACTTCGAGCATGCTGGCCTTGCCATCGGCGCTCTTGATGAAATTGAGCTGACTGAGGTTTTCAAGACGGAAGCCAACCGCATCGGCGTACGGTGTATCCTTGTTGAGGTAGTTCCCCATCACCAGAAGACAACGCAGCACGTGGGCAAAGGAGCTGTCCTTGTGGGAGAGTTGCTTCACCACCGTGTCAATCGCCGCGAGACGCTCCTCCGCAAGATGCACCGAGTCCCCGAGCTCCTCCGCGGACGTCCAGAGCTGCAGGCGTTCGCGGACGTCCTTGACACTGGTGCAGACGGTGAAGAGAAAGTCTTCTACGTCTGTCCAGGCAAAGCGACCAGATTTCTTTTCCACGCCAAGCGCTGCGATGCTTTCGGGTGAGGGAATAGCATTCAACAGTGTCTCGCGTCGGTCTGCGCTGAGGACCTTGGCGTCGCACTGAACCAGCGCCCTGCAGGCTTTGCTCGCCGTTAGCTGCACCCGCTTGAGGGCGATGCCTGTATTCTGCAGCTGCTGCCCGGTAAGCACATTGCTCCGCTGCGGCCCTCCATTGGCCGATTCGATATCTGTCTTCTTCCTTGCCACAAGGGCGGTGGGCTTCACCTCAAACATGACTCGGAGGAAAGGAGGGTCCACCATGATCGCCTCCGCCTTCTCATCCGGACGCACGGACCAGATACCGCTCGGCCGTGGTAATTTCTTCCAGAAAAAAGTTTTCATCTTTGGTCCTTTGGGTTTTGCGGGTGCGGGCGGTAGAGCGGCTCCCGCCCCACGCGCGCCAGGCAACGGAGGCGGTGGTGGGGGAGGTGGCGCTCCTTTGACTCCGATGGGTGGCGGCGGCGGAGGGGGTGGAGGGGCGTTTGCATTCAGCGGAGGCGGTGGCGGCGGTGGGGGCGGGGGAGCACTTGAGGAAAGCTCAAGTGGGGATGGGGGTGCGCCGTTGCCGGGCGGTAATGGCGGTGGCAACTTGCCTGGTGGAGGTGGGGGCGGAGGGAGCTTCCCTGGAGGCGGCGGCGGCGGTGGCAGGCCACCGGGTGGCGGCGGCGGTGGGGGGAGATTTCCTGGCGGAGGAGGGGGTGGAGGGGGTAGTCGAGGGGTGGGAGAGTCCCCAGTGTCGTACGCAACCACGCTCGGCTCGCCCGCAGGTCCGGTGGGTCGCAACGGGGTCCCGGTCGATGGGCTGTCATCAGCGCCGAGCGAAGCGCTGTTGTTGGCAACACCCACCATCACGTCGACATGGTACGGCGGGGCCTGCAGCGTGGGGGAGGCCACTGCCAAGGGCACGCCACCGCCATACATGCGGTCGGGCGTCGGCAGACGTGCTGGCTTCGGGCGGAAAGACACTGCATCAGGCACGGCCACAAGACCGGCCTCCTCTGCGACTTCGTCGTCGTGGTCAAAGCGGCGGACTTCCTCTTCCTTCATGTTGAGCGAGGTGGGGAAGTACAGGCGTGTGGCGGCAGAGAGGGGCATCGAGCTTTCAATGCGCCGCCCTGCGATGGAGCCCCCACGCGTGGTGCCATCGCTCTTATAGTAGACGCCGCCTCCATAGTCTTCCCCATCGCTGGAGACGCCCACGGCCCCAAAGCGGCCCGCGGAGCGTGACCGCAGCGCGGCGTTGGGGTCCATCAGCACACGCGGGTCCGGGCGGGAGAGAATGAGTTGCCGCTGCGGGGACTTCTCCACGCGCTCCGTGACTTGCTGCACGTACTGCGCGTCCAGCGGCTGCGAGGAGCTCTCCACAAAGTGCAGCTTCGCATAGAAATCGTCGGGCAAGTTGTTGGTGCTGGCGTAATCCATTTCGCGCACCCGCACGCGGTGTGTCTGCTGGTGAATGAAGATGGTACTGAAGGCGAGGCGAAACAACCGGCGCTTGTGGACCGGCGCCTTCTTCCCTGGGGATGGCACCGTTGCCGCCAGGTTGGTGGTTGTGGGTGAGGCGCGCGTGCCGGTACCACCAGCAGCAGACCCAGCGGCTGCACTCGCATACATACTCGCAGACAGAGACGAGGACAGGCCTTTCCCTTCCAGGGCGAGGGATGTGTTGGGCAGCCCGCCGACGCCGTTGCCATGTAGGCCAAGCGTTGCATCACGGTCCATCACAGTGTACTCCAGCACGTGAATCGCAAAGTCGCCAAAGACGGCGCAATCAATCGGCAGGGAGAGCTCCATGGTGGCCTCGTCCCCTCGCACCCACGCGGTGGGGTCGCTGAAGAGCCTTGGCGGGCCGTCAATCGTCTCCAGCTGCAGTCCCAGCTTGCGATCCTCGAGGAGGAGAGCGGGAAAGTTGTGCAGTGAGATTTTCGCCAGCTTGAGGCGTTTCGGGTTCGGCAGCACGGGGATTTCAAACAAGAGTTGGAAGTAATTCACGTAGCTCTCTTGCGAAGGTGCGTGATAGGCACTCCGACTGATGCCGAGCTCCTTCTCCACAAAGCCCAGCGTACCGCTGCCTCCATATGACGGAAAGCCAGAGAAGATCAGGTAGCACGACGCCATCATCGCAGCGTAGTTGGGGTGCTGCACTTGATCGGTTTCTTGAAGGAAGGTCATGACGGCGCAGTGCGCCCGCGGCTCGGCCCCAGCCTCCAACCACTTATGCATGGTGAAGCAGACCTCCATGAGCAGGGCAAAGTTCTCCACGGACTGCTTGGAGAAGTCCAGCACCTGGCCACGGCGACACGCATCCACAATCTCCATCATGAGAGGAGAAAAGTTGAAAATCATGTAGCGGTCCGCTTCCTCCGTGTCTAATCTGTGGCACATGGCCTCAACGCTGCGGGTGGACGTCTTGCTCACCTTGAGGCCTTTCTCGGAGACGGAGGTGCTCCCTGCAGGGATATTCCAGATGTACACGCGCGTGTCAAAGATTTCCTGGAACTCCCCTGTGTTCGTCGTGAACATGCTCTGCAGGCCTCTGATGAGATTCATGGCTGCGAATGAGTCGTCTGTTTGACTTTATGTGTTGTTTGTTTGTTCTTCGTGTCTCTAAGAGGACGCTGTGAGGGCGGTGCGCCGAGTCCCAGGTCACCCCTCCCCCCCAGCAATATATTGTTGCCGAAAGCAAAAAAAGAAAAAAAAAGAACAGGATGCGATGGTGAAGCGCGCAAGAATCTAATTCTATAGTAAGTAGCACACCACGTGGAACAAGTAAGCAGAGAGGACAGAGCAAATGAAATACGGACGGCGATCACAAGCACAAAACGTGAAAGGGACTAGAGCAAAAGAGGAGAAGACGAATAGAAACTGGAAGATGTTCGCTGTAGCAACACAACACTAAAAGAACTGTGTGGCAACAGCCAAACCCTTCGTGTCTTGGTCCCTTCTTCAGCACGGTAACTTCACTTTCTTTATTTTGTTTTGCGTCACAGTCCGGGAAAGAGCAGAGTGGCGTGGGCAGGAAAGGGAGACAGAGGCAGAAGGACGAGGAGGAGGAGAATGACAACGACAAGGATGGCTCCTTGGCTAACATGTTCATCGTCTGTAGGCATCGTTGTACTCATGTCGTTTGTCAGGCGACACGCCTTACCCTTTTGCCAGCACTGGTACAGTTCTCCCATGAGTGTAGAAGGATGTACTTCTTTCCCCTTTCCAACTTGGCGCATCATCATCCCGTACACACACACAAAAAAAAAAAAAAAAAAGAGTTCTTCTACATGTTCTCTTTACCGATTGCGTTCCGATTTCTTTTCCCGTTTCTCACGTGCCTTTTGATTTGCGTTATTCGTCATCGGAGCATTTACAACAATTTGCCAAAGAGAAGCAATAAAGCAGCATGTGCACCGTTTTCTTTTTCTTTTTTCTTTTCCTTTTGTTTTGTTTGGATGCCGTCTAGATATTTGTGCGCCGGCGCCCGCTCAGCGCACTGAATCTCGACGACGTGGGTGCCGACTTCTTCACCCCTAGTTGAGAGAAGGGCGGGTTCGGTCGCTTCGCTTCGGCTTCTCGTACTGGAGGAGGAGCATCCGTTCCTGGAATTTTCTCGACTGGTGCGCGCGGAGCTCCTTGTGCCCCATGAACGTCACGGGCTCCCGTCGCAGGGCCACCCTGCTCCTGTGCCACCGGCGGCTTCCACAGGCGACCTCCGCGCCGCATGCTGTACAGCCCGTTGCTGCTCGTCACAAGCCATTCAGGTTCCACCGCGGAGACCATCACGAGGTACTCCTTGTTCGACACGAGAAGCAGATCATTATACACCACAAAAGGAGGCATTTCAGCGCGTGCGCACACGGAGGAGCTCGGGTGCAAGGTGCACAGGACGCCCAGGTTCAGCAGCGGGCGGTACTCGTTCCAATTGCTGCCGGAGCGCTGGGCCGCTTGAAGGCAAAAAGCGCGTGCGATGCAGTAGCGCACGGTTTCGTACCCGGCCGCACCACATGCGTGCACCGGAAGCCGCAGGCGATGGAGTCGCTCCAGGAGCTGGTCCAGCACATCACAGGCACGCACCAAGGTGGGAGCGTGAAGGAAGTGGTCTTGCGCCCACTGCCACGACTTGCCATTGTCCAGGAACTGCGTGAATGCGTTCAGCAAGGTCAGGTGGTCCGACTCGTTGTTGAAGAAACGCCCGTGGTGCTGCTGCGCAACTTCTTCGCGTCCTTTGGGGAGCTCAAAGAGGTTCTTTGGGTCTGCCGTGATGAGCGCAACGATGCGCGCTACTTCCAGCGCGCAGCCGTGTTGCGTGCTCTCCACAAGGAGCTTGGCGAGTGCGGGCGACATGGGGAACTCGAGGGCGAGCCGACCGTCCGCCGTGATGCCGCCGTGCTCGTCCAGCAGGCCCAGCAGCCACAGATGCCACATGCTGTTCCGCGTGTTCGCAACCGGGGGCGGGTCCATGAAGTCAAAGTCAACGATGCGACGGACGCCGATGCTCTTGAGCAGGAGGATCACACTATCGACACTGCTGCGTTGAATTTCAGGGATGCTGTTGGGAAGCATTTCCTGCGAGAATTGCTCCTCCGTGTAGAGTCGGAAGCAGACACCCTCCGCTGTTCGGCCCGCACGGCCCTTGCGCTGCCCCGCCTGCGCCTGACTCACCGGGTAGCGCTGCAGCGTGTTCATGCCAATCTTGGGTCGAAACACATTGGTTTTCATGAAACCACAATCGACAACGTAGCGAACGCCATCGATGGTGAGCGATGTTTCTGCGACGTTGGTGGCCACCACGCACTTACGCTTACCAGACGGGGTCGCATCCAGCACGCCGACCCCGCCCGCGGCTGTATCACCCATCAGGGAGGACGCTTCTGACAGGCAGGGAAGCACCAGGAGCGTCTCCGCGTACTTGGGCCCCAGCTCCTCAAGCCGCCGCTTGATGAGCTCGCAGGTGCCATAGACGTCGTCGCGGCCCGTCATGAAGACAAGGATGTCGTGTTTTCCTTCCATCGGGGCCTGCAGGTGCAGCTGGCACACGCGAAAGACAGCCTCGGCGACGTAGTCCGTCACCATCGTCGGCGAGTACTTGATTTCGACGGGAAACGTCTGACCCGGAATCTCGTAAACAGGAGCGTTGCCAAAGAAACGCGAGAACTTGCTGCTGTCCATGGTCGCAGAGGTGACAATAAGCTTCAAGCCTCCCTCGCGGCGGCGCACCGCGAGCTTGAGCACACCCATGAGCACGTCCGTATCCACAGAACGCTCGTGCGCCTCGTCGAGGATGATGACGCTGTAACTGCGAACGTCAGGGTCCTTCACCACTTCGCGCAGCAAGACGCCATCGGTCATGAACTTGATTTCCGTTTCCTCCGTGGTGGTGTCGTCAAGGTGGATGGAATAGCCCACCGTTGTACCGAGCGCACAGCCCATTTCCTCACTGACACGACGGGCCACGCCCATGGCCGCCAGGCGTCGCGGTTGCGTGCAGCCGATGCGCATGCCGTGCTCAGCGTAGTGTGCCTCGTGCAGGTATTGCACCAGTTGGGTGGTCTTTCCGCTTCCCGTGTCGCCCACAACGACGAGAATGCTGTTCTCGCGAAGGTAGCGCATGAGCTCGCCTTTGCAGCGATAAATGGGCAGCGACTGGCGGGTTTCTTGAATGGCCGCTCGGCGGTCCATCGCAGCCTCGCTGGTAGCTGCTCGCTGCACTCGCTGCTGCTCTGCGCGAATCGCCTCGGTCTTTGAGTCTTGTTTGGCGTGCGGCACCCGACCATCGCTTCGGGTCGTCACCCCTCTCTCGGTGGCGAGGGTTGCGTCATTGGACGCATCCGAAGATCCGGCGTTTGCTGTAGATGACATGGAACGCTTTTCTAAGCGAATTTTGCGTAGCAGCAGCTGTTCCTCTTCCTCCTCAAGGCGACGGGCCGCCTTTTCACTTTCATCCACAGCACCCACCCGGGATGCAGGGCCGTCGCCTTCTTCCGCTGTGGCGGCCGCTTGTCCCAGAGCGCCGTCTTTCTTTAACAGCTTTGCCAAGTCAGACTTGGACGTGTCCATGACATCGCGATTGATTTTTTCTCGTGTCATGAGACGGCGCAACTCTGCCAGTGCCTGGCTACCTTTCAGTGCGGCCTGCGCCATGGCACTGTCGGGATCCACCACGGGCAGAATAATATCCATATCAGCGTTCTGTGCAGCAGCCCACAGAGTTGCCTTGAGCGCCTCTTCCACCACGCCGTCATCGCCATCGGATGTGGCCGTCGATGACTGGGGTTGCTTTGCCAGAGCCGCTGGCACGGGGAAGTCGTTACCTGAGGTGAAGAAGGCGGGCTGTGCGAGAGAGGCATTCGCAAACACCTCCACTTTTTCACCGTCGTCGTCAGACGCGCCTCTAGCACCGTGTCGGCCACTGCCATGCTCTTCTCCTTGGTTTAACTCCGCTGCACCAGCGCCATGGTGCTTGGCCAGACGGTTGACGTAGCTTTCATCGAGATAATACTCACCACCGTACGCCGCCCGGGCCATATCTTCATCGGCACCAGTGGCGATACCTTCTGTGGTATCGCGCACGTGGTCAAGCACCTCGCCTGCCTCCACCTCCGCCGCCCACCGACTCGGCGCCTGTGGGCCACTGGCATTCGTGAGCGTGTCTCGTGATCGTTTCTGCATATGCTAGCCACGCACGCCGTGATGTGTGGGCTCTGTGAAAAAAAGAAAAGAAAGGAAGAAGGCCGTGAAGGGACTTTCACAGGGTTTGTTTCAGGCGGTCTATTCGCCAATGTAAAAGCTTTGCCGTCTTTTTCTCTCTCTCTATGTATGCAGATCTACACGTGTGCTAAGGATGCCTTGTCTTTTGTCTCTTTCTCTCTGTCTTTCAATCGCGCACCTGAGAGTCGAAGGAATCACGTGGCACGGAGTTGCAGTGTTGTCACGTGGGGCGTCGCTCATTTTTTTTTTTTTTTGCATGTAGATTTGTTTCCATGCGTGTGTGTCCGAATGTGCACGCCCAAGACACTCAAAAAAAAAAAAAAAAAAAAAAAAAAAGCTGCTTTTATGGTCAGGACGGGCGCTCACTCGCATCAGCCTTCATGACCACACTCGAATTTTCACCGTCTGTTTGCCCATTTGCTGGGATTCAAATTTTTGCATTTTCGTCATGAACCATTCTCCATGAGGTGCGCTGATCTGACGGTGGTGGAGCGGCGCACTTCTACAGATACGTCGTTCCTTCGTGTGGCCGAGGTTCTCTCGTATCACTTTAATTCCTTTATAGATGTGTAGGGGAGGTATGCATTGGAAGACAAACATGAGTATTACGCTTTCATGACTTACGAAGGGAGCAGTTGGCACGATATTTGTTAATTGAACTTTGCTTTACAAGAAAGAAAAGGTTGAAAAAAAAAAAGAAGTGGGATGAAAGTAAGACAAGTACTTTTATGCAGGAGTCAACGATCTCACTACTGTCAGAACTTTAAGCGACGAGTGCTTCACCACACAGCAAGAAGAAGAAGAACGCCGTCTGCGACCGCCACGCGAGTGAACAAAGGGCGAGGAGACATGGAAGGCGCTGGGCTAGTTGTTATTTTGGATGGCGGAAGGGTGCCGTGGGAGTTTAAAAGGAAAACAAAAAAGAAACAGAGAGAAGCAATGATGCCTGAAGGGTGGCAGTACACCGAGGGGCAAAGACGAAGTCAGTGATGCTGAAGGGGGGGGAAAAAAAAGAGCTGCTTCCCGTACGCATCGTGTGTCGAGGGGAAAAAGCAATGCGAAAAGGGGGTCCCATCCGTGGAGAGAGAGGTTGCGTTGGTGAAACGTATTGCGTGCCTTACAGCGCAGGAGAAGTTTATTCGTACGCATGGGGAATGGGGCTTTGGTGACTTGGAAAGCCAAAGAGAAAGAAAAAAAACAAATCATAATACAGAAGAAGAGAAAGCAAAAGGGATCAACGACGAAGTCAGATATTGGAAGCAAAAGAAAAAAAAAAAAGCGGAGCGGAAAGGCGAGTGGCGTAGTCGTCGCTGATCGTTGCGTATTGTGATGAGAAAGACCATGATGGTGTCTCCCTTGAAAGAGCACAGACTTAATTTATATTTTAAAAAAAAGATCAGGCTGGAAGAAAAATAAAACGCGACGTCAGAAGTGGGTAGAAGGAAGAAGAGAAACAAAACGCATCCGAGGTGAAGCGCGCCAAGTCCACTCACATGCTTTCCATGGCATGAGAAAGCGTGGAGGACCCGCGGTAAAGAGTGAAGGGGGGAGGGAGCCTGCTGCGTTGGGTGAGAAAGGCTTGACAAGCGAACAAAGAAAAACACTTGTTAGATTGCTTTTGAGTCCCACGGAAGACGGGGAGATATATTTATCGTGAAAGTGAGACAAAGAGAGAGAGAGAGAGAGATAGATAGAGCGACACCAACAAGCTTTGAAAATGACTGCGTTCAAGGGTGAGAAGGGATCTGCTACGGAGGCCCGTAGGAGAGGAAGCAATAACGGAGAGAGCGAATGCAAATGCTCTCCACTTCTTCCACCTTCCTCCTCCTTTCCGTATCTCTACAGTGTGTTCACCGTCTTAAGGGAACGCGGGCTCGTTGGGGTCCACGACGCCGTGGGCTGTGGCGCGCTGTTTATGGGGGTCCTTGGCGTCGGCCACGGCCTCCCCCGTTGCCGATGCGTGGCTGTGCACGTCCACATGGTGCGCCTGCCCACCCTCACCCTCCTCCTCCTCGCCATCGCCGTCACTGTCATCGTCGCTGCTGTCAGAGGGTTCCCCTCGCACCGCGCGGGCCTCCCGAGCGTGTGCGCGCTTCATCATCTCCTTAAGGGAACGCTGCTCCCAGACGTGATACAGGAAGGCGGCCGCCAGCAAGAGAATCACACCACCGACCTTGTGGCCAATGTTGCCGCTGTCCTGGTACACATTCCACTGTGGGATGATGATGATCACGAGGGACGTGATGGGGCCCGCCAGCTGAAGAACCACCGAGGCCAGTGTCGGGGAATGCTCGTTGAGAAAGGTGCAGCCAACGAAGCTCATAATGTAGCCCAGCGTGTTGAGAAGTCCGTAGCGGATGTTGAACCAAGAGCGGAAGATGAAGGCAAAGGAGTTCGCGAAACCTTCCCAAGCCTCCCCAACGGTGGAGCTGGTGCCGAACCAAGGAATCGCATCCACAGGGAACACCACAAACGACACGAGCAGTTGGAAAAAGAGGCCACCAAGCAGAAGCACCAATTTCGCGGCATTGTCGTTGACACTCTGGCGGCCCCAGGAGCGCTTCTCCGCCAGCAGCTGAGAGTGCACGGACGCGCCGTCGCCGTCCTCGTCGCTCTCCGTGCCCATTCCACGTTGCCCCTCGTCATCTTCGCCGTTGTCGGAGTACACGCCCTGGCCGTGAGGCTTCCCAGACACACGAACGCTGCTGCCGCTGCTGCCATTCTCGCGCTCCTCCCGCGCACGTGGGCGGTCACTGCCCAGCTCGTTCGCCGCCGCCTCGTGGTCCGATCCGGTGCCCGTCGGGTTCGGGTGAGGCCTTTGCTTTTCAAAGTGCCCGAGGAGGCCGCCGTGGCTGGGGCGCCGCGCACCGGCATCGTTCTCCTCAATTTCATTCGCCTCGTCATTGGGTCCTTCGCCGTCGCGGAAGATCATGGCATCGAGGTAGAGACGTTGCACCACGCACCAGAGGCCAAAGAGCACACTGCTGAGGAGATACACCAGCGTCCAGTCCCACGAGGCCTTCTCGGCGTGCGCGCTCTGCTGCAGGAACGCGGACATGCTGGAGAGCAGGATGCCCGCCACAAACAGCAGGAAAGAGGCAATAAAGAAGAGAGAGAGGTAGTTGCGCTTCCGCTCCTCAGGAATGAAAATCACTGTCCAGGCCTGCGCGCTGAAGGGAATGCAGCAGAGCAGCACCGACTGAATGAACTCTGGTGTGTGCGACATGCTGTAGACGCCCGTCACACCACAAAGGCCGTTCGAGGCACCAGAGGCGAAGAGAAGAAAGAGGCGGTACGCCGGGTGCCCCATCCGATTCGTGTCCGTCAGCGCGTGCCACATGGAACTGCCGCCAAAGACGAGGCCAAACACAACGGCCACCACACCAAAGAAGATGACCATGAGCATCGAGGTCACCACCTGTATGGCAATCTGGCTGGAGTTGTGCTCTAGATCATCGGTGGGAAAGACGGTGAGCCAGAAGTTCAGGCTGATCAGTAAAATTACGTTGCCGACAATCACAATGAGGACAAAGAGGATGGCAAAGGCAAAACCAATGGTGCAGCGCTGGTAGCGGACGCCATTCCACATATCCAGCGCCTCCTCGATGATGGCGTTCTTCGCATCACGGAGAGAGCACTTCATGGTTGCTGATGGGACGTACGCTTATGTTTTTTTCTTCGTGCGTGTTGCTGTCTGTCGGGTTGTCGCGCCCTTGAAGAGTGAAGTGATACAAGCGGCCAACGATTTGTGATGTTGGCGCTCACGCAATAATGAAAGAGTGATGGGAGAACGAGAGGAAGCGTTAACTCGCGTATGAAGAAAGGACTTTACCACGGCAAAGTCTCTGCGGTGCGTACACGCACACTTTTGTGTTTTTTTCTCTTTAAAGATACCAAAGAAACAAAAAAGCCCTTAAACGACGATTGAAAGAAAACGACAACGCGAACGGATAAAAAGATGAGAAAGGAACCAAATAAACGAGAGACAAACACTTGGATAATAGAAACGAACAGATATTATGTTTTCTTTTGCAAAAGAAGGGATAGACACTCCCCAAAAGAGAATCCTAGAGAACAATAACGAAATGTGTGCCAATGAGGGGCAGGTCGAAGAAAAGATAGGAAGAGAAGAACAAGCAGTGGTTATTATTTTCAGATTTGACAGATTCAACGTGCATGGATCGAGAATCAATCAGGTTGAAGACAAACACCTCTCTCACTTAAGATCAGGCGAACTAAGAGGGCTTCTTCTGGATTCACCTAAACCGTTTTACCTTGCGTGCCTACGATGCACATCCGTAGATGTTCGCACTACCCTAACCATCAAGTGTTTGAGCGTGTGTCGTGGTAGATGCAGGTGTGTTTCTTTGTATTGCGGAATGAGCTTTCGGCCTCTCGTGAGGCAGATTCTTGAACATGCGCTAGCGTTGAGTCGAGCATGTGGGGCTTGACCTCTCCCACTCCATACACGCGCTACAAGACAAATGATTTACAAAAAGAGGAACAGGGTCAGTTGCTGCCCGGAATGTTAGCTGTGGAGGTCAAATAACCCTCGTCCTGTGGAAAGATCGATCCCGCTCCCATACTCACAAACGATCGTATTCCGCGCGCCGTTGAGGGTCACGCAGCACACGGTACGCCTCATTGAGCTTTGCCATGTCCGCGTTCGTGCCGCCGACATCGGGGTGCTGTTTCAGGACGAGTTTGCGATATGCGGACCGAATCTCATTCACCGACTCATCTCCTCGGAGTTCTAACAGTCGGTAGTACCCCTTGGCATCGCGCACGATCCTTTGCTGGCCACTGGCGCCATCCCCCGTCCCTGCCGAGGAAGAGGCTGAGGACGTGAACCTCCGTCGACGTTGCTGGTACTTGTGGGTGTCCCAGTACGTTGACCGCTCGTACTCCTGCTGCGTCCGACTCGACTCCGCGGACGGTCGAAAGCCGGCCGTGTTGGAACCGAGGTGCTGCTTCCGCATTTCGTACCGCTTCTTGCGCATGTAGTCCCTCCGAACGCTGGGCAGCATCTTGGCCGCGTAAAAGGCCATGTAATAGGTGACCACCGCGGCGAACACACCAAAGAGGGTCCCAGCGACTTTGTTCGGCGTGAGGAGCACCCCGAGGGCCACGGTGGCAAGCGCCGTCACACGTCCCACGTAGAGGGCGTTGAGCAGGTAGGGACCCCCCACGGTGCCCAGGAGGCCATTCACGTAGAGCGTGTACTCTTCATTGTCGTACGAGGCTTTCACGACGTAGCACGGCACGAAGCACGGCGTCACTTCGTCTAGTGTAATGGACAGTTTGTCAAAACTAATGCTAATGGAGCTCGCCGTGGGATGGAAGGAGCGGACAATCGACTCCGCTGTCTTGCGAGCCTGTGCCTCCACATCCTTTTGGATAAACTCCTTCAGCGTGTTGGTGGACTGCTCAAACAAATTCAAGGTGGCCCCTGTCGTGTCAATCAGGTTCATCTTCTTCATGTGCAGTGGGTTCACCTCATTTTCGAGTGCGTACTGCACGTAGCGCATGTTGTACTTGTACCCCGCGTACAGCTGCGTTTGGTTTTCCTCAAAGACACTGTCCAGCTCGTGGGGGCCGGTGTTGACGTAGCGAGAGCTTGTGCCGGACGATTCACCGCGTGAGCTCGTCGTGGCGTCGTTGTAGCTTACCGTGCCCGTGAAGGTGCCGTGAATGCGGCCACTGCACAAGTAGAAGGGCAAGAACTCTTTGGAGGGCGTGCGGAGCTCAAGAAAGTCGAGCTGCGCACCAAACCAGCGCGCGCCGTAGCGGTCCCGGATCCGCTGCACTGCCTCATCGGCGGAAAGCGTGAAGTTGATGCCACGGGGGGAGTGGACGACGAAACGAATCACTGGAGTGAAGCGAAACATGGCTGATTTTTTATTTATTTTGGAGAAAGAAAAGAGCGGCACGCGTGCCTAGAGGGAACGTTTCGATTGCTGCGATTCCTTCTTCTTTTTCTTCTCTCGCGAGTTCTTCTTTGTTGAGCAGGTGCAATGGCGAAAGAGGTGTCTCCTTCTTGGCCGCTTTTTCCTCCTGACCTTCAAAGCAAAAAAGAAAGCAAAAAAAAAAAAAAAGAGTTGCGATAAATTTGTGTGGCCACCTCACACTCACAAACAGAACAAACCAACAAGGGGAGAGTTGTTTGTTTGTACAACTAACGAAAAGTAGGGGGAAAAAAGATTTAAAGAAACCAGCGGACACTATTGGAGTTTGCGGTTTGGCTTCTGTGCCTACTGGTGGTCGTCGACAGAAGAGTTGAGGAGTGGTAGAGTGAGTTGGACAGCAACATTCTGATTCAGTCACTTACTACTATTGCTACTATTATTTATAACGCATCAACGGCGCAGGAGACTTTACGGCATCTTTTCCTTGTCTGCGGCACAAGTGGCACCTAAGTTGATTCGTCTCCCAATGAAACCAAATGTGGTAGAGGAGGAACACGATGTAAGCGAAGCTTTTCCATTATACAGAAGTGTAGATGCCCTTCTTCGCAAATCGAAGAGAGAGAGGTGACCTATTTTATTTATTTTTCCTTTCCGTCCATATTAGGGAGGTACATGTGTACCTCTCGTGTACAACAAAATCAAACACTCCCGCTGTGGGATGTACGTGGAAGAGGGTAAGGTGTCCGCGTCCAAAGAAGAGGAAACAGACGGCGATGTGGTGGGGAAGAGGGTCTGGAAAGCTCAGCAGGAAAGCAAAAAAGGGCGGAAAACTATAAAAGAAAAAAATTGAAAAAAGACCTCATTCGTGATTTAAAAAAAAATATATATATATATAGATGAAATAGTACTATACAACACTTCATGTGGAAAGAGAAGCCCATCAGACGAAGGAGACAAAAAAAAAAGAGGCGAAGCAACTGTGTGCAGGACTGTCCAAGGGAGACTTCCCTGTTCTCTAGCCAGTGTTGCCCCTTGAAAAATAAAAATAAACTAAAGAAAACACATGGAAAGCCCAGGAACGAAAATGCAGGGCATTTTTTCTCCCCTATTTTCAGACAACGTCCTCAACGACCGTCGCCGCCGACGTCAGCGATGGTCGGAACCCGGGGATGGCCCACAACTTTTCTCTTCGCTGCTGCTGCTGCCGTGCTGATTTTCCGTTTGCGTCGCTGCCTCCGTAGACCATCGCGGGAGCCTTCACCGCAGCGGCATAGCTGATGAGGCCCGCCACCGTGCCAGCCGTGAGGTACTCTGCGACCCCCACCTCACACAATATGCCAATGCCAGCGACCACGAGACCACATAGGAGGCCCACGGCAGGCGCGTAGAGAAGAGAGGGCCCGGTCACCGTGCCCAGCGCCCCATTCACGTAGAAGACGTAAGGCTCGTTCATGTAGGTTCCCTTTATCACGTAGCAGGGAACGAGCACGGGGACAATCTGTTCCACATAAATGCAGAGCTTCTCGTCAAAGACGACCTGAGCCGTGGACACATTCGCAAAGTCAGCCGCGGCTTGTTTTTCGGCGTGTTGCCGCGCCTGTCGTACAACATTTTTGCTAATGAGCCTCTTGACCTCGCGGGTGGAGAGGGCAAAGTCATGCACGGTGGTGTGAGGGTCCATCATGGAAAGCTCTGAGGCGCGCCGCATCAGCACAGCGTTCGGCTCGTGCATCAGACTTTCGCAAATGGTGTTGGGGTGGGCAGCATCGCCCGCGAACACTTGGTTCGCCATCTCCGTAAAGTGCACCAGGAGCGGACGAGAGGCAGTGCGGTGTGTCGTGCGCACGCGCTTCACACGAACATTCTTCGTCCCCGTCGAGGCAGGTGAAGCGCTCGGCTTGCAGGAGAGCGTCGCTGCTGCTTCGCTCGGTTGCTGTTGCGGTGGTCCTGCGGTTGCTTTCGTGTGGGAGAGAAACGAGTGGTCTGGCGGGACGGCCTCCGTCGTCGCCCACTCTTCCTCCACCTTCTCCGACTCACACTGCACGGTGGCCTTGTAGGAGCCTGTCACACGGCCCCGACACAGGTAGAAAGGGAAGTACTCCCGGGAGGGTTCCTGCAGCACAAGGGAGCCTTTCCGGAGACCAAAGAGCAAGCCGCGGTAGGACGCGTAAACCTTCTCGAGGGCATCCTGAGGAGTCAACGCAAAGTCGATACCGTGTGTGGGGGTGACGACGGTTGTGGGACCTCTTCCACCGTTCGGGCTTGCCGAATGAGAGTCGCGGTGTGTGTTCATGGAAACGAACGTTGCTTTGACGCCTGAAAAAAAAATAAAAATGGGTTGCGCACTCAACTCTTTTCTCCCCGTTTTTGGCTTCTCGGCGATCCGTTGGGGGGGGGGGTGTCTGTGGAGCTGCACCCGTCGTCAACGTGAAACGAATGGCAAGGGACCGTGTGCTGGCTGGATTCACCGAGGACGGATAAGAGAGTGTGTGTGGGTAACAGAGATATATTGCCCAGGTAAAAAAAAGGGGGGCACCAACGTTTGTGCGAAGGAAAGCAATGAAGACTAGTGATTTTACCGTTTCGTACGCCAAAGGGAACGAATGCTTTGAGTTGATGTCTATGAAGGAGAACGCTACTGGCGTCTGTGAAATCCACCAAAATGTTTGGGCTTTGACAGCGAGATAAGGAGGAAGAAAAAAAAAAACTACAAGGCACGCCCCCTCTACGTTCGCGCGCCGCGGGGAGAAGACAGCAAGTAGGTGAGCACGAATGTGAAAAGAAACGTCCAAGGAGCCATCCGTTGATTCCATCCTGTAGATGAGTCGCGTAGTGATAACGAAATAGTGAATTCGGCCTCTCAGCCAACCCCAACCACACACCATGCATGCCATCCTCATTTTCGTGCATCCCCACAGCTCAAAGCCTCTTCATTTCAAATAAAGAGTAAGAGGTCCTTCCTTCCTTTTTTTTTTCTTCTGGAGCGGTCTCTATTCAGGTCATGTTGTGCTTCACGAAATGCATTCCTCATGTGGAGTCACCACTACCTCGGTCGCAGCGGCACAGCGGCAAATTGATGAGAAGGGAAGCGAATGTCCGTACCAGGGGACATACCATAGAAATAAGAAACAGAGAAGCAGAAGAAAAGGTTGCACGGCCGATGCAAGCTCGTCCGAACGGATCTGTTCTTTCTTTTCTTTTTCTTGCGCTTAGCAGTCGCCGCATGGAGGATCATCGGACCTTCTTGTAGACCTTTACCGAGGTTCGAAACCGGACGACATCAACGAGAACCTGTTTCACATCCGCAGTACTCTCTTGGTTCGCCCAGAACATCTTGATCGTAGGGGTCTCTAGCACGCCTTCGTCGCGAACGGAAGTGCCAGCAAAGCGAACCTTTGGACGCCCCGAAATCGCTGTGGAAGCTGTCGCGTCAGTCGCGGTCAGTCCACCTCCCACGTGCGGTGCGGGTAAACCACCCGTAGGCGTGCTTTGAGAAGCCAGCGTACCGGTCTTCCCCCCTCCTGCAAGAACACCCTCCTCGCCTTCTTCCTCTGCCGGCGGCAACAGCGGGACTGCCGTGAAATTCACCGTGACGTCCTCCATCAATGATAGCGTACGCCGCTCTCGTTGCTTGCCAATGATCATCCACTGCTGTGGGTCGTATTGGAGCTGGATAAAGAAGTCCTCTTCAACACCAGCGTCCTCGGGCCAATTGTGCGCGTTGGGCTCGAGCCGCACACAGAAACGCACTGGCTCACCCGCCACAAAACGGAAGTCCGACGGTTGGTCCACCATAGCATCGCCCATCAACCCCACCTCGCTTGCCGTGGCCGTCCCCGTGCTCACGTCGTAGCCGCTGCTGCTCCCTTCGCTGAGGGTGCGCGGCACCCCGCTGCCGCCGCCGCCCGCGGAGAAGCGAGACGACGCGGACGCGTAGTTGGTCGCCGCACCGAATCGCGTGGTCCATGGCGACTCCGCGTACATGACCGCACTGAACAAACACAGATGCTTGGAGCGGAAGACGACCTCTTGACTTATGTACGTGTTGCACGTCGCAGAGAGAAGGCTGAAGAAGACGGGGTTGAACCGAAGCGCGCCGCCCACATTGTCGAGACTGCGATCCCCCGCGTCGCTAGAGTCACTAGGGTGAGGAATCTTTCCTGGGGATACACCAAGGCCGTCCCGTGGGGCGTGCGAAGACGACGAAGGCGACGGTGGCGAAGACCCAGGAGAAGAAGAGGCGCGGAGCGACCTGCCATCCGCGGTCAAGGCTTGCGTGAGCCCCGTTGCCGTCCCGCTTCTCGGTTGTACGCGGAGACTTGCTGAATCCGCTGCCACCGTACTCGTGCTCCCACCTGTGACCTGCCGTGAGCCGCTGCCGAGGCTTGTGCTGAGCGGCTGCGTCACCTCCCGTCCAAGCAGGCCCAATGGCGACGCGTTTTGGGAAGAAGAAGAGGTGGGAAGGTCTCCATCACGAGGCACCAGCGGACCGCCGCGTTCATCCAGCACGAGGCGAGAAAGGGGATCGGTGCGGCCGTCTTCGCTGCCAACGTGGGGTTGGCTTTGCGTGAAGGACGCCTCCTTGTTGACGAGCGCTTCTGCGAGGTCTGGTGCGCCAGCAGTTGCTCCGCCGCTACCGCCGCTGACTTCTCCCATGCGCAGGCTGACGTCGTCGATCCGGACGCTTTCGGCGCCAGCCTCCGTGTCTGGCAGACGCATGGGCTTCAAGACGATGCGCTGATTCTCGGGGGTGACCTTGTAGGTTCGCTGCCAGTCTGAGTAGAACACTTCCACGTGCACGCGGTGGTGCAAGACGGCCTCCGTCGGTTGAAAGTTGCGGCAGAGGGCGAGCTCGTACAGGACCGTCAGCGACTCCTTCGCCTTCCATTCACGGGAAAGAAGGCTCTCATAGCTTTCCGACACACGCACCACCTCGTAGGTTGGCATCATGTCCAGAATGCGCAGGAGAACGCCTCGCAGCCACAGCGAGGTGCGCTCGAGCTCGTTGGTCAGTGTCACCAAGCAGTACACGCGGGACTGAAAATGACGGAAAGCAAACGACGTCGAGATGGCTTGAGAAAACGGAAAAGAGATGGAGGCGGTCGAAGTGCAGGTCTCGCGGCCCCGCAGGCAGGTGAACGACACGGTGGAGTGCTGTTGCGGGGCTGTGCCTTCAGCGCTGGCATCGGCTGTCTTTGCACGATCCAGTGCCCCATCAAGGGAGGTGCGACGATGGCTGGTAGCGCTGCGTGACATGAAGAGGGGCAGCAAGGGCAGACGAAGAACCATGTGCCGTGTCCTGGCAAGCGGGTTCCGGCTGTTGGAGGAGGCGGTGGCCTCCCTCGGCGGATTTTCGTCATGGGCCTCGCGAAAACTCTGTTCCTGGTCCACCACACGGCTGAGCGCGTCGTCGTTGTTGTTGTCGTCGTCGTCGTTCGCTACGGAGAGGCGGAAGGTGCACTCACGTTTTGGGTATATAGACACCGCTCCCATCATTTGCAAAGGCAACGCAGTGGTGCTGTCGGCCGTGGGGGCGGACAAGTGATTCATCACGGCCGCCTCGTCGAAAGGAATGATGGTGCGCGGGGCGGCAGCGTAGAGGTTCTCCTTCTGCAAGCGGCGTTGCACGGCTTCGTCAAGGCTACTGAACTTCTCATTCGCGTTCGGCAGCGCATCAGACGGGACATCGCCCTCATCGTCGTGGTAGCGCACACGTGCGACACTCTGACTTTCCTTCGCAGGACCTATTTGAGGTGACTGTGGTGGCTCCAGAATCGTGACGCGGACCTGCGTGCCTGCCGACGTGCCAGGCAGTGCCACAGGCGTGAAGCGGTCTCCTGCACACCGCAAGTTGGCCGCTGGGTGGAGTGCGAGTCGTACATGGTCAAGACCACCGGAGCTACCAGCGGAGTAGGGACTGGCGGCTCTCGCAGGGTCCTGCACAGCGGGAGAACATTCTCTCGGCTGCTGTTGCTGCGGTGTCCTCGTCGCCGCGTCCTCGTTCGCTTCTTCACCCCCGATACGAAGCGGGGAGAAGACCTCCGTCGCTTCAGTGTTGGCTACGCTCCCAGAAGGCGGCGAGTGCTGTACCGCGGAGGGTGAACCTGTCTCATTCTTGTCGCGTTCCGCACCCTCAGGGTGCCTGCTCTCGTGTTGATGACTACGGTGATGGTGATAGTGGTGGAGGTGGTGTCCGTCGTCGTAAGCGAGAGTACCCGTAATGCCGCCAGACATACTGTTCAGGTTCATGCTCGCCCCAGGGGTCCCGTCACGACCTCGCCCGACGGAAAGCGAAAGACCGTCAGAGGCAAATTCGACGGTGACACCGGTGTTGTAATATTGTGGGGAAGTGGACCGACTGGCCAGCGTCAGCTCCATGCCAGAGGTCATTCCACCAACCGCCCCTCTTCCCTCGTCAAATTGGGCAGGGGAGTCCCGATACGCAAGGTTGGCCCGGGACGTTGACGTCGCGGGGGGCGTTGCTGCGGGTGCCCCGTGAAACGCGGGGAATCCCACACTTGCCAAAGGGCTGCCTGCCGTCCCGATTGCTGCCGCTGCACTGTTTGGAGATGCGAGACGGCGACCTGGGCTGCGAGGGCGGTGTCGTGCTGGGGTCGCACTAGATATTCCACTCACCATTGCGTTGTTATTATTGCTGCTGCTTGCAGCGTGGGAGGGAGCTGCCTTGGGTGGAGCCACCTGCAACACGGCCACCACGGTGGGATCGGATTTGAGGTTGAGGGAGTTTTCGAGTAAAAGAGCTTGCGAGCCCATCGACCGGTTCGAACCGGCAGCGGCCATGGGCATGGCAGCGGCCTGGGTATGCGTGGCGGTGAAGCGAGTCTCCGCGGGCGATGTGGACCGGTGAGATGGGGCCAAGGCGCCAGAGGGCATGAAGCCGAGGGACGCGGGCAGCGCTGCTGGGGAAGACTCAAAGGCGCAATCGCTGCGCGACCCACCATCGACGGACGTGTTCGCTTTTTTCCTGAGCTTCTCCTGCACCACCTCACGGGCAGAAGGAGGAGCGGCCATTGGCGCGGTCGCATCGGACGAGGATTGCCTTCCTACCTCTTTGGCTAAGGGACTGTGGTTTGCTGCAGTGCTGGGCTTGCTGTCGCCGTGCGCAGACACCAAGGGAGTGAGGGGACCTGCTGCTGGTATCCCAAGAGGCTTCTCCATGTCGACATGCACGGTAAAGCAGGAGAGGGCATCGGCGAAGCAGTGCTCCTCCGTTGGTGCCGACACCCGCAATCGAATACCACTCGCGGGCTCTGGCACGCGGAAAAGGATCCTGGAGCAGAGGTTCGGCAACGTCGTGCCCACGGCAGCGCATCCAAAGCCGCGTCCTACACCAGCACAGCTCCACGGGAAACTGGAGTCGTTGGTCGGATGCTCTAGCGCAAGGTCTTCCCAACCGATGTTGCGTTCCCTTCCGTAAGACGAGTGCTCCGCGACGCACCCTGGCATCGCACATGGTGGTGCTTCACGGGGGTAGAAGGACAAGCGTGTTGCTCCATTCACAATCGAAACGCTGCGGAGGCGGTAGTGGCCTGCGTGGCACGCTGTGAACCGGAAGCGCACCGCGAGCTGCCCGCTTGCTGGGTCGTAATCGACACCGTCGCTCGACACAGTCACGACGTGCGTGGCCTCGAGAGCGTCCGCCCAGTCCTTGCGGGACTCCAGCACCACCTGCCACTCCGATGGCTGGCCAGAATGGGTGGGAATGACATTGACGGGGGACCGACAGACAAAGGTACATTCGACGGCCTCGTCCAGCTCCGCGCGAAGAGGTTGCGCAGGGTCACCTTGGGCTGCTGCGATGGCGGTTGTCTTTGCACCACTGTCCAACGTCGCAACGTCGCTCCCCTCCTCGTGGGTGTTTGTTGGGGCTACCCGAGACGCTGCCTTGCGTACGTGCATGTCGGGCGCGGTGACAAGAGCCAGCAGCGGGTACTCTGGCAGCCGTCCGCGAAAGACGGGCTCTTCTACCAAGGCGTCGACCGCCAGCAACTTCCGCCACAGCTCGTTCTGGGACCGCGGGCGGAACACACGGTTATCCAAGGAGCCCATGTCAACATAGTCCTCGCTCTCCCCTGTCGCTACGCTGGCAGCGCTTGCGTGCTTTTCTCGCACCTTGTGAATTAGGAAGAGGATACATTCCTTGTACAAGGCGTGGGTTTCTTCATCTACGAAAAGCAGTCGCCACACCTGACCTCGGCGCGTCGGTGCCCAATCTCGCGCCGCCGCCTCTACCTGCGCCATCAGGTGTTCGGCACTCTCCACATACAGGCGACGCACAAAGTACTCGAGGTGCCACCAGCCATGATCGCGGATAAACGGGATGAGGCGGCGCGCAGCGATGCGCATCGTCGTCGCTGGGTCATCGTCCAGGTATGTGAGGGCCAAGCGGGTGTACAGGTTGAATTCGCGCCGCCGCTGCCCCGCGATGCGGAGGGCGACACTGGCCATCACCGTCAGCAGCCGCCAGAAGCGTGTGGCGCTCTCGGGGGTCTCCAGCTCTTCGACGTTGCTAAAGTGTGTCTGGAGCTCTCTGCGCCGCTCCGCGGACGGCGTCGCCGAGACCGTTGCGCTTGCCAACGGGCTCGCATGGGGCAGTATCGTGCTCGGTGAGTCGGCGGCCATCTCTGTGCGGCCGCCGCTGAACGCTGCCACAGCCCCTTTCTTTCCCTTCGGCATCGTCACATCCGCGAACCCCAAGGCATCGCCAATGTACGACAAACACTCTCGCGCGTTAATCGCGAGGTCCGCAATGTGTGCGCACCGCACCTGCACCTGGTGCTGTCGCTTTGCCGACATCCCCCGTGCGCGAGAAGCACTCCTGGTACCATGGCCGCGATCAGCTTCTACAGGGGCTTCTGTGAGCGGAAGGAACCCTACTCCCTGCGCCAGCTGAATCAAGAACGCGACAGCGTCCACATCGGTGTCCGTGCCAGAGTCAAAGGCAATCCGGAGAAGCGCCAAGCTGTGCCGGACGGCGGCGCCGGTGCTGTCCTCACCACCCACAGCGTCCTCATCACCAGTGGGAGCGTCCGCATCGGTGTCGTCCAGGTGCAGCATCCGTCGGAGGGTGTCTGGGAGCATGGCCAGAACGTCTTCTTCCTCCCCCTCCTCCCCCTCCGCTGCCACTGCGACGGCGTCGTGCTCATTCGTGCCACTGCTTGGTGTCCTTGTCAGAGCGCCGCCTTTCCGCCCGCGCGCACGTGCCGAGGACCCTGGCAGCGAATCAAGAAACCCTGGAGGAGGCGCAATCATGGAGAACTTGAGATCAGCAATGTTGTCGCCCAGCGGTGAGGATGGGGTCTCCGTCTCTGGCGAAGGCTCTTCCCGCGTGCGGCCGTCGAGCTCAAGCGGCGTCAAAATGGGTTCAGGAGAATCGCCGCCAGCGGCCCGGTTGCTCTCCAGGTCGTTCGATTTAAACGGTGTTGGGGCAGCGGTGGTGAGAAGCGGTTTCACTGGAGTGTCGCCTTTGCTGAAGGCGCTGTTGGGCGGTGAGGACGACGTCAAGGAACGGTGCGCTGCGCTCGCTTGAGGGACGCCGGCGTCTGGTGTTTGCTGCTGCTCTTGCTGGCGCTGCCGTTGTTCTTGGCTTGGTAAGGGTACCGCAACAGTGAGACGGTAGAGCGGCCAGAACATTCGGAGGCCGGACATGAAGCACTGAAGGAGGAAGAACTGCTGAAGGACACGCGGCATCCCGCGGTGCCGTCGCGAGGCGACATCGTGTTTTGGCACCGTGACGCGCTCCTCCGGGTCCTCGGCATCCTCGGCGAACTTCTCACGAGCCACTTGCACAAACGTATCATAGCGTGCTTTGCACAGGGTCATATTGTTCAGCAGCGCACAGCAGGCCATGTCCGCAGCGGCAAGGTACAGAAGCCCGTCGAGCAGCTCCGCCGAGGGCTCCAGTACCCTTGGGTAGCCGCTCCGACCAGGTTCTGTGCCGGGGCGGCGCGGATCAAAGAGGCTTGGTACACGTCCAAGGCGTTCCAGCGTGGTGGACTTGGTCACAAACTTGTAGTCGTCGGAGTTGTTGTAGTACTCCACGTACAGTACCTGAAACACCGTTTGCGCCTCCTGCACGAGACCAAACTGGAGAAAATGCAACGCCAGGTCATAGCCCAGGCGCCAGAACTGCTGCACGTTCCAGGTGGCTCGTGATGATGGTTTCGCCGCAGCAAGGTGCTGTGAGGAGGACTGGCTGTGTGTTTGCGATGAGCTTGTCTGTGTCAGATAGGTGGTGGTCGTCTGTGAGCTCGCTGGCGGTGGTGCACCAGGTGGTGCAGCCGCTGAGGCGGCAGCAGCCAGTGTGTTGAGATCCAGGTTGATGTTGTACGACGTCGACGCTCCCGCCGTGGTGGACGTTTTAGTAGTGGTGGCTGCATTCGATGACGGCGCAGTTGGCGCGACCGTTGGCCCTGTCGTGAGCGAGGGAGCCGAACTTGCAACGACGCTCTCCCTGACCTCCTTGGCGATAAGTGGGTCGAGTGCCAGAGAGCGTTTACTGCGCTGGTACGCTTCGTACAAGCCCTTCAACCGATCCGTCCGCTCCGCGCACGCCGTTCGCAAGCGCTCCAGCAGGCGCACCGGGGTTTCCTGCGGGTGGTACGCGCTCATCTGCTGCGGCGCAAAGTGCAGCAAACGGAGCTCGGAGTAGTACGTCTCCAGCAGCGCCGCCGCCGCCTCCACCTTGCTCTTGTTGACCGCCCCTGTGGCATGTGCGGCAGCGACCATGTCCTTGTGGTATAACACGACCATGCAGCTGTTCTCGCCGCCGCCCGCAGGCGAGGACAGGTGCTCCTTCCAGTCCTTGGCCACCTGAGCCATCAGACGCGGTCGCGAGCTGGACTCGTCGACGGCGTAGATGAACAAGTTGAGAATCGCGCTGCCGCCTGTGGAGTACAGATCCACGGCTTTGCCAAACTGAAGCGATAGACGACTGCCAGGGTACGCCTTGTGGAACTGATCGCAGCTGCTACCGGCGACGCCACCGGTGCGCGTGGCTGCCCCTGCTGTCGCCATGGGGTAGGCAGTGGCTTGTCCGATGGATCCGGCCATCGCTTGCCTCGTACCTGGCAGTGTCTGCGTAGGTGGTTGTCGACCGCCTCTGTCGGACGCGGCGATGCCACCGCCACCGCTTGCGATGTTTTTGTTTGTGTGAATCTGCTCCGTGGGAATGGGAGTGGAAAAGAAGGTTTGCAGGTCACGTACCACCTGCTCTACGCTCTGCGGGGTCGCCAGTACCTCGCCCGTTTTGCCAATGTGGCGCACAAGACACACCACGAGCAAGGGAGGCAACGAGAAAAAGTCTTGCACGCGCAGGGGTGGCGAGAATGCACCGTTGTCAGGGGACCAGGACGACGACGCTGACGTGGGTGCGGCGCTGCCTGTCGATACGTTCAATCCGTCAAACGCGCTCGGCGCATCTCCGTCAAGAAGGAAAGGGGAGCCCACAAGGCCGGCGTGAGCTGGATCGCTGCTGAAGCCGCGTGGGACGTAGTGAGGGCTGTTGGGTTCCTCAATCGCAACGGCAACGGGTCGCCGCACCGTCGGTGAGCCCGGAGACTGCAAGGAAGCGAGGTTGGGTCGCCGGTTGGGGCTTCCCGCGGCGCTGTGCGCCACCGGTGGGGGTGGGAACATCATTTTACAAACTAAAAAAAAAAACGCTCAAAAAGGATCCTGTGTCCTCGAAAGAAAATGGATCGCAACGGAAAAGACTGTCTGGGTGTGTGTGGGTGTGTGTGTGTGTGCGTGTGGACAACGCTGTCTAGCAAAGTGATGGGAAAGAGCACAGGAATAGAAGAGAAGGACAAAGCGGTAACAGAGGTACAGCGGTGGTCACGACGAGTGGGCTACGCAAAATAGCAGCAAAAATCAAAGACCAGCAACGTCCTAATCAGTGATTCTTCGCCTTTCTAAAAGAGCGAAGTTGAAATGAGGAAAAACAACAACGGCTGAGCAGCACAACGCTGGTTGCAGAACAAAAGAAAATCCGTAACTGTTTCATGTGGTGTGATGGATAGAAGCAGCGATTGTTGAGCGGAAGGAGGAAATAAAGGAGAGGAAACTCAGTAGCATTTCCACAAGATGTATCAAGACACGGAGAGATCCTTCGTCGCATGGTGTACGTCTCTCCCTAACAGGCTCAAGCCACCGCGTATGAGGCGTCATGGAACTGGAGAAGAGTCACGTCAACAACGACAACGCCGTGGCGCCATGTTCGACTCGCTTGGCAACACTTCAAGTGAACGGTGTTGCCAGGTCGTGCATTTCGCTTTTTTTTTTTCCTCTCTCAGGAGAAAGTAAACGCTTTTGCTGCTTCTTTCACTTTCTTTGCGTGCGTGCGTGTGGGTGTGCACCGCACCATCCTAAGGGTGATGCTCCTTAATAGCGGTCTGTAACGGGCACAATAAAAGAAAAAAAAAACACTCATACAACAACAGGAACAGAGGCTTCTTGTCATCACACTGCGGTTTCAAATGTGCCACGTAGAGCACCGTGATGAGTCCGTCCCTTCATTTCTTATAAGCGCGTCACCACCGTGCTAGATCGGAACAGAGGCTTCCACGAAATAGGTGTCAGCCTTGGTGTCGTAGTTGCTCATGCGGTTGAGTTCGACACGCGGCACCAACACTGCCTCCGTCGCGCTTCCTTCCTCGCAAATCACGGCGTCCCCAAAGGTTTCCAGAACGGAGGTTGCGTCAAAGGGACGTTTGGCGCCCTTCTTGCGCCACTTCTTATTCATCACTGTCATGTGCAGGTTCACCTTGGTCCGCTCCACCTCCTCGCGGTGTTCCTCCGAGATGAGCTCGTGGAAGCACTCGTGCAGGAGGTTCTGGAGACGCTGCACCTTGGCGGTGGATGCCTCGTCGCGGAGGCCCATGTAGACGACAGCGGCCTTCTTTGGGTTCACTCGTCCGGCGCCGCGGGCAGATGTGGTATTGGTCTGGTCAACCTGATTCGCCTTGTTCCCGCGGTGGCCGCCACGCACACGTTCTGGCATCACATGCAGCCCTTTGAATCGAACCGAAAAATCTCCGCCCGAGGCCGCCTTCCCTTCGGCAGCCCAGCGGTCTGCGAAGATGGTCAGCAGTTCTTTTGCGAACTCCACATCTGCCTTGGTGGGGAGTGCCAGCAGCAGCAGCGTCACGTGCATCTTGGCCGCGCTGGTGATGAGCTGAGGGCTGAGGTGTGTCCGAGAAGCTCCACGACTCTGGTTTCCCGGGCCCGTCTTGTCTCCGTCGTCGTCGGCATCGGAGTTGCTTGGTGAGGGGCCCTCCGCCTGTGTCGCCTCTTGCCGAGCAATAGCGTCCGTGTGGGCCCTCATTGAGGCGAGGAGGCGCTCCGCGGACGGTGTCACGCCAGGCAACTTGCCGATGGGAAGCGCGACAAAATGGGTAAACGGGGAGCCACCCTCTGGTGGGAGGTGCTTCTCTTTATTGAGCGTGGACGCCTCTGGCAGTGCATCCCCTACATCGCCAGCATCTGCATTGCTCTCCCCACCAGGACGGCACGACGGTCCCTCGTCGTCGCCGCACTCAGGCTCATCGTCGTAGTAGTCTTGCGTTGCTGTTGCTGCTGCTGGCGTGCTTGCCGCCCCTCTCGCAGCCGTCGCCTGCGACGCCTTGGGCTGTCCAATCGGGTCGTTGAACTGGCGGTACGATCGACCTGTGCTGGCGATCGTGCGCAGTTGCGTATTGTCGTCAGCGGAGTGGCCGGGCGACAGCTTCGTGTATGCATCGCCTCCTTTCTTTGTGTTGGCGTTGGGCTCGGGGGCGAGACAGGAGCCGCACACCTTGCGAATATCGTCCGACATGCGCTGGCACTTGGGGCAGCGCCACGCCTGGCGCATCGGCCGCTGCAGGGCGATTCGCTTGCCAAGGGCCGTTTTGGACTCGCCATACATTTGGACCAGCCGCCCGCGGGTGTCCTCATCGAGCTGCTTCTCGGCCCGAATAATGGCCGCGTCCTCCGCGGTGAGCGGCGCACTTGTCGACGGGGGCGTGATGAGGTCAGCCATCACAAGGAACAAGAGCAGAACAAAGAAGAAGAGTAGAAGGGGGGTTACTTCGCTGCTCTCTAAAAGGAAAGAAAGGAGGAAATGACAGGGAGGCAAGTTGGGGAAGTGGAAGAAAGGTATTTGGTGCCGCGGAGTTAGGAGGGAGAAAAAAAAAAGGCTCTGAAACAGCACCTAACGGACGCAAAGGTAGACCGCAGATGAAGAAAACAAAGGGCTTCCGAAAAGGGAGTCGGAGAGAAAGAGGCACCACGAGTAGAGGCAACGGGCCGACGGTGCGCTAAAAAATGTGTTATTACTTTTTGTTTTAGTCAGTAGGAAAAATAATAATAGAGAGAGAGGTAGACTCCACAAGAGGAACGCACCAGGGTGGCAGGAGCAAATATGTGTGATGTTTCTGAGAGAAACCTCTTTGGTGGGGTTGGGTGGAGCCAGTGGGACACCCACACCGTCACCTTGCCTAGGCGCGCAGCTGCACCATGCGTCACACAAAGCGCAACCGTTGAGATGCTGATGCACTTCCCTCTTTTATGAACTCGCAGATGGTCAGGCCAACGGTCGTGGGGCTGCATGTTCGTGGACTGTGCAAACGCTTTGCAAGTACGTTTATTTATTTATTCTTAATGAATTCTCTATCGCTTTCTTGCGTGTACGCTGGGTGTGTGCTTATGGGGATGGTTAAACGACATTTGGTTAGTAGGGAGACGGTGGAGCCTCTCCGTGGTCTCCCATGAAAGCAAGCAGTTATGAGCATGTGAAACGAGAGAAAAAAAAAAGAACATGCTTGCGCGCACTCCGCGTTATTCACTGTCTATATCTATGGCATTGTTCACAGAGTTCCCGGGGCGGTACGGCGCGTACCGATTTGGGTCCACCACCACGCCCGGGCGGTGCGAGACTTCATGGGTTGTCGTTTGTGCTTGTCCCACTTGTGGTGCTGCGCGCGCGCCCCCGTCCTCGTCCTCGTCCAGGAGAAGGACGTCAGTTTGCGGCACTGGGTGCTCGCCTGAGGTTGCGTGAGAACGTCCCGGTGGCGCCTCTCGCGTGCCTTGACGCTCACCACCTGAGAGCCGCCGTCGCCGCCGTTCGTAGTGGTCTACACCTTCGTCACCGTCCTCGTCGTCGCTGCTGCTTGGTACCGTTAGCCCGCTGTCCTCAGCGGCAATCCTACCCCCCATGGTGAAGCGGTTCTCTGGGTGGTGGCCGGCCGCACTGCCGCCGCCAGAGCGCACCGACCCCGTCTCGGGGTCCACATGCAACCCCATCACCGTCAGCAAGCGCGCGAGGTGAGGGTCCGTGGTAGCACGTGAGCGAATGAGCCGATCCACCAATCCAGTCAACGTCTGCGCTTCGCTACGCAGCATTTGGGACTGCTGTTCGCGCTGGCGCTTGGTGCGATTCAGCTCTTGTTCAAGGAGTTCGTGCGGGAGAACGTTGTCGCCCACGTCGAACATGCGCTCCTTCCGGTACTTGTCGTAGTATTGTTGCTCCTCTGCGCCGTACTGTGCGGTGTCATCGTGCGAAAGGAAAACCTCGTGACGCTGCGCGTACAGGATCTGGTCCTGCACCGCCTTCAGTACGTCGTCTTCCTGGACAAGTGCCTTGGTCATGGCAAGCTGCTGTGCTGTGATTTTGGGTGCCTTCTTCATGTCCTTGGCGGCGCGATCGAGCATCGAAAAGATCTGGCGCAGATGCATCCCAGACAAGGCATCGCGCTTCATGGCGGTTTCGTCAATCACTGTCTTGAATAACCACTCTTTCGCCAGCTTTTGCTCGAAGATGCTGAACTCGAGGGTTTGGTAGCACAGCAACCGGTAGACGAAAACAGGTTTTGTCTGACCGTAGCGGTAGGCGCGGCCAATGGCTTGCTGGTCGTCGGCGGGGTTGAAGCTTGAGTCCACCAGGATGACCCGCGTGGCGGCGGTGATGGTGATGCCCACACCGCCCGCCTTCATACTGAGCAAGAACAGATTCAAAGAGGAGTCTGTGCGGTTGAAATCACTTAGCATGTTGGCGCGCTGTGCACCCGTGTGTGAACCGTCCAATCGGCGGTATTGGATAGGGATAGGGTCCGTCACGGGGTTTCGCCGGGCATTCGCCTCAGCCACTAGTGCCTCAAAGAAATCAAGGAGGCGTGTCGACAAGGAGAACAGTAGAACCTTCTCGTCCTTGCGGATGGCGGCCTTGATAATGTTCATGGCAACGTGAAGCTTCACGCCGTCCTCAAGGCGAGGGACATAGTTTGGTGGCGCTTCACTCAGACTGTCGTAATCCGTGGAGTTCTCGTATAGCTGGGAAAAGGAAACTCGGGAGGTTGCACCAGTGCCATCCCCTTCGCTGTCATCGTCGTCGATGACTATACTGCCGTTTCTCTCCCCTGACTCTGAGGATGCCGACGCCTCACTGCTCGTCTCGGCACCTGTCGCTGCCGACGACGAGGAAGAAAATAGGCTATCGCTATCAGAAAGCACAGAATCGTCATCTTCGCTATCTGACGCTCGGGGCTTTCGTCTTTTTTGCTTTCCTTCCTTACGCGGCGTCTTTCTTTGCGGTCGCGCTGCCTTGGTGGTCGCCGTCTTCCTTGACGGTGCCGATGTCACCAAGGATTGTTGGCCGCGCGGTGGCTGTCGCGGACGACCGCGCTGCTGTTGCTGCGCGGCGGTGCCTGCACTCCTCGAAGTTGCACGCTTTTGGTCGCGGAGAGCAAAGAGGAGCTGCGGGTGGCTGGCAATTTTGCCGGCGAAGGAAACCGCGGGGAGGAACTGAAAGCGTCCGCTACGGTCGTCGTACATTGTAGAAATCAGTTTCACAAACCGAGTGTAAATACTCTTCTGGAGGTCGGAGAGCGGCACCACGACCACGTATTCGTGCAGCGGTGGCAGCTCTGATCGAAGTGGTGTGCTGTCGACGCGTTGGACGAAGTGCTTGACTTCGTTGATGAGTGTGAAGGTCTTCTTCTTCGCCAAAGCAACCTCCTGCTTTGACGCCGTCTTACTCGCGCTCGACTCGATGGAGTGAACGAAAAAGTCCTTGAAGCGGTGGCGATCAAAGTACTTGTGAACGGCAAAGTCAATCATTGCCCAGTACTCAGAGAGATGGTTCTGCAGTGGCGTGCCTGTGAGTAAGAGACGCCGGAGGGGGTGGAGGCCACGGAGTGCAGTCACAATGTGAAGATGGATGGATTTGAGTCGATGTGCTTCATCGCACACGACAAGTTCTGTGAAAGGGTCGTCATTACCACCATAGGCAAAGCCTCCTTCATCTCGACGGCGTGCTGACTTGAGCTGCCGTTGCACAGCCTCGCTAAGCGTCGAGTTTCCATCCGTTGTGCCCCCGGTCTGACCTTGACGAGGCTCACCACGGTAACTTTCTGTACCGCCGCCGCGGCCGTTGTGATGACCCGAAATCACGTTGTCCTCCTCCACCAGTTGCATGAGGCGTACGAGAGCCTCGTAGCCCACGACGAAGACACCCCCACGACGACGCCACTGACGAAACAGCTGCACGCGCCTAGCCGGGGTTCGGTACCCGCTACCAGAGACGGAGCTCCCAGGCCCACTGCTAGATTCATCCAACGTCAGCGGAACGAGCCTGTGGGCGGCTGGAAACGTGCTTCCCCAAGACGCAAACTCACGTTCCCACACTGACACGGTTGACTTCGGTACCACAATCAGTACGCGAGGCAAAGGTGGCCGCGAGGCGTCTGTACTTGATGTTGCTGCTGTGCTGACTGAGGAAGGTGACGCGTTGGTAGAGTGCCAGTTGCGATGAGCAGCCGCAAAAAGATGAACGAACAGGACCACCTGCGCAGTTTTCCCTAAACCCATCGTGTGAGCCAAGATGCAGCCGACAGCAGGCACCTGTCCCACCGGGCCTTCTTGCAGGACTCTCCACATGAAACGGATTCCCTCAATCTGGTGCTTTCGCAGTGTTCTCGTGGTGGTCGTGGTGATGCCAACGGTCCCGCCCCCTGTGTGCCCTTCGGAAGATGGGCGTTGTGTATGAAAAGAAGACGCAGCAACGAGGGGAGCTGGCAAGAGAACGTCGTTGGGAGAATCGTTGCCGTCATTCCAGTTGCCCACATTCACGAGGCGCGCACACCTATCCCTCTGTCGTAGAGTGGCAAGGTCAAGTTCAACAAGTGCCTCAGCGTCTTCACGCGCTTTCGCTTCCATCTCCGCTTCGACTCCTCTGAACTTTTTCTCCTGGGCCTCCTTCCTCAAGAAGAAGGTTTCAAGTTTCTCTCGCACCTCGGAGCATGTCATGCTCCGAAGGTACGCCAGGTCACGTGGGGGACTCTCACGCACGGGTTTGGGAACCGCATTGACCGCGCCACCGGAGAGCATTTCGAGGGGAACAGGGGATTCCTCCAAGGCAGCAGCGTCCTCGGCATCCCGTGCCCCTTCATGTGCTACACTGTTCATATCACCGTCTAATCCACGCTGCCGCCCAGCTGGTGCCACAGGTCGCTCGAACAAGATATCCTCCATGGAAAGTTGAGCTCCCGAACGGGCGTGCAATGACGGTGAGGGCGTTTCGGTCATGGCTGCTCTTCTGAGAGCTTCATGCGGTGATTGTACCTTTCTATCCCCTAAAGGGGACGTTCTCAACTCATTCTTGTTCGGAGGTAGCTCCTCGTCAGAGGACTCCACGAAGAACACGTCGTCGTCGCTGTCGTCGGACATTGTGCATCAAACAAAAGTAACGGAAGGACGAACGCGTCCTCAGCGAGAGTGCGCCTCGTTTCCACGACAAAATCAAGTCTAGAAGGTACTTCAAGGATGCTCAACGCAACTTTTGGCTGCACATGGTAACGATGATAAACGAAAGGCAAATCCAGCAGGCGGTGAGGAGAGGGGTGGGTGTTGATCAGCGTGAGCATAAGAGAAGAGTGCAAGACTCGCTAAACGGTTCCGCCTTTTGGGCGACGGACAGTTCTGCGGAAGTGGCTGAAAGTCTCCCTGGCATACGAGAATCCCTTGGTACAGGTGACAAGAAAGGGATCTACGTTACAGGACCGCGAACGCTTGTTCTTTTCGCTTTGACCAACGTTGTCGTTGTGTTACTGTGTTTTCTTCCTTTGTGGGGATAACTCTACTGGTTACGTCGATACGAGCAAGGAACGCTTGTTTCACCAGACAACGGACGTGTTGTAACGCACACGACAGTATTCTCCATGGACACCAGTCGTCGGTTTCGGTGACAATGGTGGGTTCGACGCATCCGTATCTGTTTCCATCAAGAACGACAGAACGTCAAGCTCGAGACCAACAAACCCGTGAGCGATGGATTCACTTCCTTTCGTCACGGAAATCACAATGCTGAAACTCCATTCCTTCGCTGGCGCGTTACCGGAGCAGGCCTCCGTCACTCCAAGCGGGAGAGCTGCAGCAGCACGATCAACTTGACCAGCAAATGCAGCCTCCTCGCTGGAGCTAGCAGGCAGAAGTCGTACCCATGCTGTCGGCTTGCTGAGGTCAGGAACGAGGCCGTTTCCGGAATCGTGACCCCCTTTAAGGGAACACCCTTGTCCTTTCAGGTTCCGCTTCACCACACGCAACCCTTGGATTACCATCGTTTGAGTACCAATGTTGGTCACACGGAAGGTCAAGCTGGCAATGCTCGTAGCGAGATCAGCGCCTTCTGCAACGATCGCAGCGGAGACGAACTGCAACAGCGGTAGGTTCCGCGTCGCTGTGAATGCGTTGCCGGGTATAAAACGAGGACCGGCAGCAAATCCGTCACTGAGGCAATTGACTGGCTTGTCCGTGGTCTGTTGTGCAGGTTCATCTTTGGTCATGTCGACGGAGGACATGGGTGACCAATATTCGAGCAGCTGCTGAACATCCGGATCATCGGTGGACGACGCGTCTAGCATAACAAAGGTAATGCTTCGGACGCTGTTGTCGTCCTCTTTGATGCTGTCTTTGGTACGACGCACGAGCGTCATGATTTGGGTTTTGCGCGCCCGTTGGATGTAATAGCTGAACAATGACTCGATAAAAGCCGTGTGCACCGGATTCATGAGGAGAGCCTCCAGAATCGCGGCCTCTGGGCCGTCGGCGGCTACGTTACGAGCTGTCACAGGCCGCGGTGAAGCGAAAGCCATTGATGATGCTCCTGCAAACTCATTTTCCGGTCCGTTTCCTGGAGTCGGCGTCGCCTTTTTCAGACCTGTGCGCGTCGGCGCGGTGAAACCGCTTATTCCGCTGTTCGCTAACACGTTGAAAGGGAGCATTGCACGCTGCAATTCATCTACATCTGGTGTACCACCAGCGTACATGGGATGAAGTCCAATCTGCTTCGCCTGTTTCCGGCCATACAGCTCTGCTTCCCCGTTAAGAGTAACGCCAAGTTGTTCGTTGGGAACTGAACCAGCCGGCTTTGATACACCATTGCTAAGTGATGAGGTTTTGGAATCACTGTAGCTGCCCTCTGACAATCGTTCATCCGCAGCGTGGTCGCGCTGTTGAAGAAGGAGGATCTCTGGTTCTTTGACACAGCGCACATACGTAGGGATACGCTTCATATCTGTGTTACCGCCCTTCAGCAGCTGCTTGCCCTCGTACAGTTGTTGCCGTTCATACAGGTCCCTTAGTTTGTCCAGCGCTTCTGCTGGGTGCATGCCATTAGCCGCTGTGTAGATGGTTCCCCGCTCTTTGATTTCATCGGTGATAGCTTGTTCCTCTTCCTCAAACTGCGCTGCCCGCTTGTTCGTTTTGCCTGCAGACTGGGTCGCGCCTTCCAGACTGAAGTTGAGGTTGAGTCGGGGGATTTCTGGCATGGAAGGCGTTGCTCCACCCGTTCCAACTGTCGTGACACCGAATGTGACATCTTTAAAAGGTGTCACACCCGTAACCGAAGTCTCCTGGCCATGCTTGCTTGGCAAACGTTGGGATGGCCGCAATGTCTCGATGTACTTGTCCCAAGCCAGTCTCGAAAACGTTTCAGACTTATCGCCTAACTTCTGCTGACTAGGGTAGAGTTTGGGTAGGTAATAGGACCGAAGGAAGTCGCCTGCCTCTCGTTGAGCGCGGCGCCACGGTCGCAAGGTGTCCTCCCTAGAGGCGTAAGCGTCCATCGCCGCCAGGTATCCCAGTAACGTTTCCATGGAGGGAAAACTACGAAACGACTGCCAATGGCAGTAGGAACACGATACGTGGTATTGCAACTCACCTCCTTGGTCGGATGGAGCCGCACTCAGTCTCACCTGCAAACCGCCTAACACGCCAGCGGTCCCGGACGAGCATCTCGGACAAGCAAAGCAATTGTCGCAGAACGGGCGCACAGCAAGTCGCCTTTCTCGCAGCTTCTCTTTTTGAATACGTCGCCGATTCGTCCGGCTTCCCTTCGCTGCAGCACGCTCTGTGGCCTCCAGTTTTTGCAAGTCTTTCTCCGTTTTGAAGTACGTTCGCCAAAACAACTTCTCCACCTCGACGACACCGCAAAGAGGGCATTTCCAACCGAGAGGCACCCGTTCGCACCCAAGCTGATCTGCTCCGCCGCGAGAGACTATCCATGTCGAGGCGATGGAGCCAAGACGCGTGGTGCTTTTGTCGGCTACGGAAGGTGTGGGATCCGGAAACACAAAGGCCTCTTCGAAAGGGAAGCAAGTCGTGAAGTCCCGGTCGCTAATGAACACCTTCACATCAAGAGGTGGTAGCTCCATGGCGTTTTCACGGTCACCTGGTAAGCACAAAGGTTAAAAACAGAACTACGATGTAACCCTCCAGGGAACGTGTGAGAGGGCGTTTGCTGGTTTGAGGCCTACGTTTCTAATGTCATGGCGAGCGAAAGGAAGGAGGTCGGCGTTTTGAGAGCTTCGCATGCTTGGGATTTTTCTGTGTTTTTGTGATTCGTTGCTCTGGCGTTGTTTGCCTGGTGCTGGGGGCAGTCAGGGTCCCTCCCCTTTGGGCGCGCTGGGTCTGCTGGTCGGGTGCCAATGGGGGCGAGGCCTCGCTCGCATGGGGGGGGGGGGTTCGGCCCTGGCGGGTGGCCCAGGCCCCACCCGTCGGGCGAGAGCCAGGCGCCAGCGAACACCAGGCAGCACCAGGTGCGAAAGCATGCTGGAAACAGGAACCCGACCTTCGCTACCTAAGGAGGGGGAAAGCGCGGCTAGAGGGGGAAGGAGGGGGGGGGGGGGCGGGTGGAGAGGGAATGGGCCGTGGGCCATGCGAAGTGCCGCGCTCAGTGCTAAGGAAGTTCGCCGCACCACGGCCTCCAACAGCATCCCCGCCCACCTCGGGGAGATGTGATCACGCATATTGGTTCATTTATCGGATTTCAAGGCTAGCGCGGCGCAAAGGCAGCGAGAGTCAGGACGCTTGCAAGAAAGCTCGGAGAACAGGTAGACCAGTAATCGGAGCCAATAATGATTATAATAAAAGAAGAAGAAGGGAAGCAATGGAACACGAAAAAAGACTCCGCTCGTAGCGGCTATGAAAGTTTTACAACAACTTTTCCTGTGTTTTTCTGCGTGTACATGTGGTCAATGGCGTCGTACACGCCCTCCAGGCCAACAAACTCTGTTGGGTCCACGCAACTCGTGATGACACCATCTTGCACGTAGCGGCAGAGCGCCTCGAAATGCTCTGCCGCGTGTTTGCCATAGTGTGGTAGGAAGAAGGTGTGTAGCGTGGCGCTGTGGGAGAGAAGCTGAAGGGGCAGCGGCTTCTGCGGGGTCTTGGCCGCTGACGTAGAGGGGTCTTGTGTGTAGCTGGTAATGCTGCCAATGGACAGGATGCGCGCGCGAAGGGCCAGGGAATGCACAATGGCCTGAAACAAGTCCCCACCGACCGATTCGTAGGCGACATTGAGGCCATTGGGGTAGATGCGCTTGATGGCGTCAGCCACCGCTTTGGACGAGGCCTTGCCGGGCTCCAGTCCCGCGGTGCATTCGCGGTAGTTCACCACACCGTCGCACTTGAGGGTGTCCGTGAGAAATGCTCCTTTCGCCGCCGAGGAGCACGTCCCCACCACCGTGCAGCCGTACACCTGCTTGAGCAGCTGCACCGCGAACTGCCCTGTGCCCCCTGAGGCCGCTGTCACCACAGCACGCTCCCCCTTCTGCGGCTTCAGGACCTCCTTCAGTGCAATGGACGCGGTTGTCGCGCTCAGGTCCAGCGGGAGCCACTCCTTCGCCAGCGACGGCGCACGCTTCGCCAGCCGTTGTGAAAGGACCTGAAACTCACTGAACCCGCCAAAGCTCTGCGTCACGACGCTGTCCCCGACCGCCAAACCCTTGACTTTCTCCCCAACGGCGACCACCTCGCCAATGGCCTCAAAGCCGCAGTCAAAGGGCGGCTTCACGCCGGGCTGGTACACACCCGCGGTGAAGTTGATGTCGCTGGCGTTGATGCCGCAGAAGGCGTTCTTAACGAGGATGTGCGTGGGCTTGAGTTCAGTGGGAAAGGGCACCTCGACAATCGACGTCGCCTCACGGAAATTGTTGGACAACTTCTGGGCGACGATTTTGCGAAAGGTCTTTGCGCCACTCATAGTTTCTTTTTTTCTCTTAGCGTTTTCTCTCTCGGTCGTTTTCACAGTGCGTTTCTGCGGTGTAGATGAACTCAGCGGTGTCGCGGTGGCTAGGCGGGTTACGGTGTGAACGAAAAGAGAGAGAGAAGAGGAAAGAAAAGCGAGGTGTGTGTGATATTTTTATGTCTGATCAGGAACTCGTCGTGCACACGCGCGCCGGTAGATGGCAGAGTCTAGCAGAGGAGGCGATCCTTTAGAGATCCACGGCTCTCTGTTCACCGTCCTCCTTCCAGACCACGTCAGGCAAGGAAACATTAGAGAAGAAGCGAGAGGGTTATCAATGTGCTTGCACCAACGGAGCTCAACCTGTCCGTATGAAATTTCAAGCTTGCACCTCCTGTTTTCAATCTCTTTTTTTCGTTTATTTTTGGCACAGCGTAAACGGCAAGCATCGTACATGTCCTCCCCGCCTTCCAGCGAGGGAAAGGGAGAGAGGGGAAAAAGAGATCCCAGAGGCGGCTCCGTTCGTCAACAGAACGAGTCACCGCGCATATGTACATTCAGGTAGCAACAGACAGACAAATGAAGAGGGGAGGAGGGGGGGGGGGGAGGATGGGAAGGACGTGGAGCAACAGGAAGGACAGCAGACGCACGGCTCCCACCGATGGTGTCTTACGGCGACACCACCCCTACCCCTCCGTGCCCTGCGTACGACGGCGGGCATGTGTGTGTTAGCGACGGCGGTCCGCTTCTTCCTTCTCCTCTGGGTCGACCGGGACCCCATCCAGCTTGGACAGCTTCGGGAGACGCTGCAGCATCATGTAGCGGTACTCCTGGTTACTCGGTGCGCTGTTGAAGATGGGGTTATTGATGAAGAGCACCTCCTGCAGCTCAGGACACTGGTTCGCCAGGCGGTCAATCTCTGTCCAGCTGTTCACCATGTTGTTGCTCATGTAGAGGACCTTGAGGTTCTTGAGTTTGTCCAGGCCCGTCAGCTTGTCAATCTTGTTGTACGACAACCACAGCTGCTCCAGCTGCGGAATGTCAAGCTGCTCAATTTTGCGAATGTTGTTACGCCCCAGCGAGAGCACCTTGAGCTTCTTGAGTTCCTTGAGACCAGGGCCGATCTTTTCAATGGCGTTGGTGCTGAGGCCCAGGTGTACACAATTCTTCAGCTGTGTGATGTCCTTGTCCATCTTCACAATCGGAGGTAGCAGACCGATCAGCAACACCTTTTCCTCCTCTGCGGCAACCACTTTGGGCACATTCTCGCGCTCGCTTTCCGGTACCTCCGTGACGCGGCGGAGGTACTCGGCCTGCTCAAAGCGCGCGATGGCCTCCTTGATCGAGGTGGCGTTGGACATGAACGGAGAAGGTGTTGTCTATCGGTGCGTGAGAAATGTGTGGTGGTGGTGGAGGAGCAAGTAGTGTTTTTTTTTTGTGTTCTTGAAATATGAAAAGTGCAAAGGAGCTCTGCGACAAACGACCTAAGATCTAACGGAAGCTGAGAAAATTTACGCAGAGCGAGGTGGGTAGTGATTTCTAGCGTGTACGTTGGGGATGGTTTCTTTGTTTTTGTTGCAAAAAGTGTTCGCGCGCCAATCCTGTGACTCATGCTACTTCCACGACAGCGCAGTGAGCTCATGGTTGGTGCGTTGCTTCTCTCTTTTCCTCTTTCTTTTCTTTTTTCTTTTCTGCGTGGTGAACGTCCACCACATAACGCACTCATCTTCTGACGTCAGGCTCCCCGCACGCGAGAGGGCAAGAACCGGCTCCCACCACCACTACCTGCAGGAATGCTACTCTATGGCGACAACTGACTTGCCGTTGAGGGATTGCGTCTTCCATGAGACACGGTTGAGCAAGGGCCGTCCGCGGCTGTCTCGCACTTGTATTTCGGCCAACGGTGCAAGACGCCACTTTCGTTTCGCGCCGGCGGTCTGCGGAGCGATGGGTCGCTTTTGCGAGGCCGCTACCGCCGCCGCGCCCATCAATCCTCGCAGCTCTCTTCGCTGGTGGCGACTTCCTTCCTCCAAGGGTGACAGTGATCCTTTACCCACGTTACCACCGCGATCCACGGCAAAGGTTGTCCCGCCCTCGTGCGTGTCTGGTACGAGGGTGGCGGCCACTCGTAGAGCCTCTTCCTCGGGGAGGAGGTCCCGCACCTTGCAGTAGCCAATCAGCGCGGCGGGGTAGAAGCTGGTGAGCACCAGGGTGCGGGAGGTGGGCATGCCGACAAGGGCCGCGGAGGTGAACGCTCCGCCCAGCGGGATGCGTGCGTATCGATGCCAGCAACTCATGCGGGGGCCATTCTTAGCAGTAGAAACGGCGGCACTGCGTCGGAAGTACCGGAGGAGTTTGCGGTCGTTCTTGTCTGGAGTGCGATGGGTGCTCGGGGATGGTGGCGCCTTTGCGAGGGCATGCGGTGTCGACACTGCGAGGTGCGGGATGGCCTCTGTGACGGCGTACAGGAAGCTTGCTTCTTTTTCAGCGCTGCCCTCGCCCCGCCCTACGCGCACATCATCCTCGGGTCCCGCGTGGCTTTCTTCCGCTGCCACCTCCCTGGTGGTCGTTGGATCGCCCTCCTCCCCGCCCTCCTCTTCCTCCTCCCGAAGCGGATGCTCAGACAGGGGAAGGTAAAGCATGGCGGTCTCTGGGTCATCTGCTTTGGCACAGCCACCGAGATAACAGAGGCAGGGGCCGAGTGCAGCGTGCAAGTTGAGCACCACCAGAGCCCCGTACGCACGCGGCGAAGGCAGCGACGGACCACAGACACTCCAGCCGTGCGTGCGTGGCGCAAAGACCCAGAGCGAGGTTTCCGCCTCGAGAGGGCCATCGCAACTCATGCTGTGCGTTGCCGCGTGCGTCGATGCCGGAGCGATGCTGCTGGAGGCGGGGTATTGGCAGGCGGTGTGCCTTGGTGGCACCCGCGTTCGGCAACCACCGGCGAGGAAGACGACATCGCCATACACCGTCGCGGCGAGGCCGCAGGCAGCGTGGGGCATGTGAAAGCCTTTGCTGCCGTGCGAAGGGGCTGGGGTAAGCCAGCGGGCCGAGGCCATGTCATACACCTCGTACGTGTCAAGCACGACGCCGTCTTGCCCGTAGCCCCCGAACACGTACAGATGACCACCTACGGCCACCGCACACGCCCCAGCTCGGGGCTCGCGAAGCGGTGGAAGCCCGCTCCAGCGCTTTTTGATCGGGTCGTAAGCGTAGCAACGGTTGAACACCACCCCCTCGTAGCTCTCCCCACCACATACGTAAATAACGCGGTCGTAGGCCACGACGGCCGACAGAGAGATAGCCGGGTCCTCCAGGCGCTGCAGACCTGGCGTGCGCACTTCACCGAGCATCACCCGCTCTGTCTCGGCAGCACGCTGCACCGTCGCGCGCGCGGTCGCCCACGGCAGCGAACGCGCGTCCTGCGTGCGCAGGTCAACGGTGAGGAAGCTCGAAGCACGGGCTGCAACATCGCTGGAGACACCCTCGATCCCCCGCCCTAGTCCAGGAGGCTGTGGCTCAGCTTCCCGTGCAGCAACGGACGAGGAGGGAGACGCCGCACTGCTCTCCGCACGGCTGCTGTCACCGCCGCCATTAACGCCTGGGTCAGGGACCACGAGTACTCGCTTGAGGGCACGCGGGAAATACAGAACGCCGCGAACAGGGTCCACAACGTGCACCCCGTGTGCCTGGCGGAGCGCGCCAAAGAACTGGGCTGGCTCGCCCTTCTTGACGGCATCACGCCAGGCTCGGCACGTCAAGGATACGAGCAAGGATACGGTGGAGTAGTCCAAGAAGCTGAAGATGTAAAATAGCACGGGCGGAGGCAGGCCGCGGAGGGCACAGTGAAAGTCCTGCAGGAGCCGTGAGATGAGGGCGTCAGGCGAAACCCGAAGCGTTGCGGCAGCACCGCGGAGTCGCGCAAGAACGTCCTCGCTTAGCTCCAGGAGGTTGGTTCTCGTTCTCGCATCAGGCGTGGCAGCCGTGGGACATGGATCTGTATGCTGTTGTGAGCCACGCATGCTAGACGGTGCGTGTCCTTGGTATAGACTGCTAAGAGGAAGACGTGTATCCGTGAAACATATCGATTCAGCAATGGTGGAGAAGAAGGGGAAAGGTTTCTCACGTTTCCATTGCGTGAGGGGTTTCGCCTTGGCAGCTCTTCCTCTTGTTGCGGAGCCATCGGAAAGATGCATCGCGACCTTGTCGACGCCCTCGCCGGGCATGGCACAAAGCGCACGGCAGGCTTCTGTCTGTGATTCCATGTTTTTAATAGTACACCAAGTGACGCTTGGGCAGCAGGGCAAGGAAAAATATTTCGAATGAGGGTAGGAAACGCAGGTTGGAGAGGGCAATTCTCCCCCTGCCTTCACGTCTTCTTTGCCCCTTTCCATTTCCTCCTCCAGCAATGTGAGGTCTGAAGGCGAGGACGCTCGTCTAGGTACTCCACACCATATCCACGTGATCCGTGGGACCGAGGAAGCCCATGCCACGCACCACGGCGACGCTCGTTTGGTCGAGCGGGCAGTCGTTGCAGTAAAACGTGTGGAGGCGCGTGCACAAGGGCAGCGCGGGCAGCACGGACGTGACAGCGGTGTCCGCAATGGCCAGAAATCGCAGCGAGGACGCCACGTGCTCCAGCCCCACAAGGCTCGTGAGGGAGTCGACCGCCGTCAGTTCAAGCTCCTCCATGTGCGGGCATCCTGCTAGCCAGTGGAGCGCATGGACCCGATCGATGCCCATGGCGTGCAGCACGCGCAGGGCACGACAGGTTGCAAAGATGGCTTCGGGATCCTCAAGGCTCATGCAACCCGACACGTCAAGCTCCTCCAGTACCTCTGCAAGCTCAGACGGAATGCTGACCAGGCCATCGCACCGATTCAACATGAGCGTCCGTAGCGTTGGGGCGAGGGCGATGAGTGGGGTGAGGTCTTCCAGAAACGCGCACTCGGAGAGGTTGAGGATCTGCACAGCAGGAAAACTCTGCACAATCCAAGACAAATCTCCCAGACCGTCCACCTCGCACCTTTGCAGGGACAGCGCGTGCACCGCGCTGGTTCCCGTGGGTACGTCCTCCACCTCCGTCATGGTGATATCCAGCACGCGGAGCTGTGACAGGCATTCCAGTCCTTCCAATGACGCCAACATGGTACTGGCGAGCTGAAGGACCTCGATCGACTGGGCGACAGGTTCGCCACGAAACTCCACTACGCCGCGGCCATCCTCCTCATAGAGCGTTACCAAGCCTTCGAGGCTCTCTACCATGGTTCCGCTGGCGAGCAGGGTGGTAAGGGAGGTCAGCGAGCTCAGGCACATGAGCGTGTTGAAGGAGGAGAGGCTGCTCACATTCAGGTGCTCCAGGGCTGTGCAACCCGCCAGCCAATAGAAGTCTCTGCACATGGTTTCTGTCAAATCGAGCCACCGCAACTGACGGAGCTGACCAATGTCCTGAAAGTCGTCCAGTCCTTCGCAGCCAGCGAGGTCGAGATAGGTGAGCTCCGGCAGCTGGGCGAGGAAGCCCAGGTCTGAAACACTGCACTCCCTCAGCGTCAGGGCGCGGAGCCGTGTTGGCGTGACGTGCGTGGGGATCCCAGAAAAGTCTGAGGACCCTTCCCGCGCGAACATGCAGGACCACATGTACAATTCCTCCACCGCGTGCATGCCATCGGCCCAGTCCTCAAAGTTCAAATGCCGCTGACGCGACACAGTCACGGCGCTCGCCCGGGGAAGCAGCGTGGTGCCTTTCAGTGGCGCTCCTTCGTCAAACATGCGACGAAGGCAGAGGGCCACGGGGCGCTTGGTCTCCGCCCGGTCCAGCCACCACACGCACAGCCGCGCCGCGGGGGTCACCTTGTTTTGCGGGAAGCACATCTCACGGTGCCAGTGACCTATTCGCCGGAGCAGACGCGTCATGGTCGTCTTGCGGCGCAACTCCGACAGAGGCGCCGTCGCCGGCTCTTCCTCTTCGCCATTGGCAGACAGCTGGGCGACGACGGCTGCTCTGCCACTGCGAGAGGCGGCCATGAGAAGGAGCAGCTCCTGCCCCACCTGCGGGCGCTGCACATGCCACTCGGCCGCCGCACGAGCCCGTGGCCCTGCAGCGGAAAAGGCCATAGGAATCGGCTTCGCCTTGGTGTTGCTGTCATTCTGCTCCTCGTACGCGGTGGCATCGGTGCTCAGGATATGGGGGCCGTAGAAGTCCAAGAGGTGGTCAAGGTGGATCCGGTTTCCCCAGTATTTCGTCGTCGTTGTGTGCTCCGCCATCACGAGCTTGCTGCCGTTCTTCACTCTGTTTCTCTTATTTTGAGAGACTAGCAGTAGCGATAGGAAATCGAAGGTGGGAAGAAGAAAGCACTATCACAACAACAACACTTAACATGAGTGGATGCCGTAGATGTTTGTTTACGAAATGAAAACAGAGCGAGGTGTTGTAGGCAGGACATGAACATCACCAGATGCACCATTCCTATTGTTTCTTTTCTTGTTCTCTTCTCTATTCGTTTTCAACAGGGCCCAGCGTGGGAGAAAGGAGCTGTAGTCCAAACTTGAGCGTTGCCCAATCGCGTTTCCTCTACGCTTCTTTTTCCCCTACCGGGCTCTTTCAGGTGAAGGGTCATGTGAGGTTAAATGACGTCATTGGATTTGGAGGTTGTGAGAGACAAGGCGGAAAGGAAATTGGAGAAAGCAGGGGAAGAATACGACAAGTAGATAGCAGAGGAAGATGTAACCCAAAAAAAAGTATTGCGTACGAATGCACACGTTAGAGTAAATCTGTGAGCGCATGTGCAGCTGTGCACACGTGCGTGCGAGAAAGAGGAGAGGAAAGAGATGTGGCGGACGTAACGCGCAAAGGCCTACTGAGCACATCATGCTGTGCCCTTGGTCTTCTGCCGCTTCCCTTTCAGCGGCTTTTCCTTTGCTGGTGCTCTCGAGCGCTTTGCTGGTTTCGTGCTGGATGGCTCGCCGGTCACAGTCGGATCCGCCGCCTGGGGTCCCTCTCCCGCCATGGTTGGAGCATCCCGCGAGGCAGCGTCTTCGCCTGCTGCCGGCACCGCTACAGTAGCTGCTGCACCGGTTGCTGTGTCACACGATGGAAGAGGCGTCCGTGACGGTGGTCCGTGATCATCAACGTTATCGGTGGCAGCGGTGGCGTTCTTTCCCCGCCGCTTCTTCGCAGATGGCGCAAGAGCTGGAACGGTTTCTGTGCTCGCTGGGGCCACTGCATCCCTTCCCGCTGCTGCTGCTGCTGCTGCGTCGGCGACGGTAGGGGGCACGGGAGCCGCGTGCACCGTCGTGGCGGGCTCTTCCGCTTCCCTGGACGGAGTCGTTGGCGTGCCCGCTGCTGTTGTGTTGCACGGTGTCTGTTGGATTGCTAGAATTTTGCCTGTATCGGGTGATGCTGGGGAGCACATGTGAGGCACGGCAGTAACCGCGCATGGTGGGTTCGCGGGCGATGTCTCTGATAGCAAAGAAGGGTCGCTATTCGTGTTGCTCACCTCGTCTCGTGCTGGACGTTGGGGTGCAAGGTCAGCCCACTCTACGAAGTCGATGTCCGTCGGAATGTGCAGCAACGCGCGGAGCTCCGTGGCGCTCTGCCCCATGCGTGCCGTCATTTGCTCCTCGAGGAGGAAGTAATTGTCTGTCCAGCGGTTGGCTGCGTCGAAGGCGAGGCGGGTGGCGGCCTTGACATCTCCCAAGAGCTGTGGGTTGAAGGCGGCAAGGCGGTGGCGCTGCGAGAGGAGGTGGAGGCGCTGCTGGTGACACTGCTGTAGGGCATCGGCATCCGCACGGACATCCTCCTCGGGGCCGACCTCCGCTTCCCTTGCTTCCGCACGAGTGCGAATGGATTCTAATAGCGACTGCTGTGCCACTCGCTGCTCGTCGAGCTGCTCCGTCGTGAGAAGCGCCAGTCGATCCGACAAATTCAGCCGCGCCGCTGCCGCCACCGCCCCTGTCCGGGTGGTACCGCTGCTCCCCGCGCCTGACTCCCCGTGACGGCCCCCGCCTGCAGCAATGCGCGCGGTCTGCGCCTCGGTGAGGGGAAATCTCCAAAAGAGCGTGTAGATGCCCACCTTCTCCTGCATCACCTTGCCTTCTGAGACGAGCAGCTCGACGCATTCCTCAACGCTCTGCCATATGACGCCTGTTGCTTTGGGAATGAGGGAGGTGAGTTCTTTCAGCGTGTACGGGTGAGGGTGCTTGTCGAACCACCGCCCCACCCGTTCACACTTTTCCTCTATGGAGAGTCCTTTCTTTTTGCTGCTCTTGCTCATGGCGAGACGCGCCGACAACCATGTCAGGGTGGTGGTGGTGTATTCTTTCTCTCCGTCTTTCTATTTGCTGTGACCCTTCGTTTGTGGTGTTTGAAGTCAAACTTTTGGGGAGAAAGCAAAACAGAAAAAAAAAGATACAAATTGAGCAAAGAATAAGAGTAGCTGGTAGCAGCGTCAGCACCTCGGCCAAATGGGTAGCGTCTTTGATGACTGCGATGAAGAATCCCTTGAAGAGCTGTTCGATCTTCTTGCAGAGCTGTCTGAAATGCGGTTGCCTTGCAAGAGTAAAAAAAAAGAGGGGCAGTGCAACATACGCAGATAGAAGTGCAAAGGAGATAGGGAGAGCGTGTGTGTGTGTGAGAGAGGAGTTGCTTATTCCAACGGTAGGGAGGAAGCCGTTGCGCAGAGCCTGTCACTCTGTTCAGGGAACTCCTCTGTAGCCCTCAGGGTTATATGTCACCGCTGTGGCTAGTTAGTTGCTGCTATGATGGCGCTCTGGTCGCTTTTGTCGTCTTCTTGCAGTTTCGGGTAGGGACACATGGGACATGAACACATCGGCTGCTCTCTGCGCCTGTGAGCGGGTAGAATACCGGAGACATCTCTGGTGTTAGAGAGAACGGGGAAGCGGCAACTCAAAATAGAAAAATATATGCAGAGATACTTTACATGTATGCAAGGATGATGCCAATGTCGTTGAGAAAAAGAAAAAGAAAAAGAAAAAGGCGAACCGTAACTACAGCTGCGTGAACCCAGCAACACGTCTGCAGAAAATCACACCACCTATGCAAAGAATATGTAAAAAAGGGACCCAAATGCTTCTGCGCTGCGTATTTCATAGCGCGGACCCGCGAACGGCTGCCAGTGCGCGTTCCATCGCCGTCTGTTGCGACACCTGCATCATCCGCTTACCGCCACCACACTGGCCGCTGGTTTCACCCCACGATGCCTCTCCTGCTACACGGCCGGGTGGCATCGTACATGCGAGGGAGGTGAGGAAACCCCGGGGTGCTGCATTGACGGTCTCGCTGCTGCCCGACCAGCCGGGTCCGGCAGCGTTGCCCTCACGCGGGCCATCCATGGACCGAGGCACGACAGGGGGCCGGGGAGCAGACCAAGGGCCTTCTCGCGGACTGGCGTCACACCGATCAAGAGACGCGATGCGCGTGGAGATTCGAGTAACATTGGTGAAGTCGTCCTCGGGAAAGCTAGGGGTCAGACGACTTTCTGGTTCCATACCTCCACCGTGACGGCCACGCGGTGGCGCCTGACGGGAGAGCGGTTGTCTGGGCTGGGTGCCTAGTTTCGTGGAGGCTGCAGCGGCCATGGAATCGGCAATCTGCCGCCCGCGTCGGTTCACCTCTGCGCTTCGCTGATTTTCCGCGTGGCGTGCAGCGTTTCGCCGGTACACCTTGGCCGCCGCGGAGCTGCCAAAGGTTCTTGACGTCCCCGAAGAGGTTGACAAGGAAGGAGCAGCCCCCATGTGTGACTGGCGATCGCTCGTGTACGCCAAGGCGTTGCTGTGGGTTGCCTGCGATGACAGTTGTCCGGCAGCGAGCAAAACGCTTGTCAGTTGCATGGGCGTAATGTCCGTTGGCTTCTGTCGTCGACGTAGGCAAGAGGAATTCCCGTCCATGCCAACGTCAAGAGCGGCGTACGCGTCTTGGGGAAGACGGTGCAGCTGCTGGCTGTCGAGTGCCTCGAGGGCCGCACGGTAGCGATCAATATCCGCCATCCTTGGCACCGCTCCGTCCGCATTGAGTTTCTGCTGGAGAACAGAGTAGACGGCTACTCGGACGAGCTGCTTTGCCGTTGGCGTCGGTCCTTGCATGGGTCGCGCCATGACATTCATTGAGCTTCCTCCCTCCGTCGCCAGTTTTTGTGAACGACTGGCTGTTGTGCTGGGTGCTTGAAATGCATAGGGATCGCTGTCTTCCGACCGCACCATTGCCGCAGACACCACGGCCGGTTCTAAAGGATCGGGCAGACGCTTGCTGTGATGCGTGGCGGACTTGTAGGCGTCGTTCGGGTGTGTCCGTCGCGGGTGTGCTTGCGTCTTGTCAAGAGCATCCACGGCAATCGGTACAAGGCGATGGGTGCGCGTTTCAGTGGGGCGGAACTTGGAGTTCTTGTATGCAAAGTGCGTGGCCTCACGTGGCGCATGTTCGGTCGTCCTCGCGTTCTCGGCGCATGACCGGGGGATCGAACTACTGTACCCGTGCACCGGTTCCCTGTGCGGTTCTGGCGGCCGGGCTTGCGGAGTGTCCACGGTGGCGTGCAAGAGGGCGTCAACGTCTGCCTCCGTGACGGATTCCTTCCCGTGCGCAAGCATCTGCTCCACATACGCGTCAATCATGGCGTAAAGCTCTGGGTTCTCGAGCGCGGCGCTGACGTGCGCGGTAACGTATTGCTCCTCCGCCAGTTTGACGCGGAAGACTGGATGGGAGAAGAGGGGGAAGCGGTGCGTGCCCACCACGGTGTGCTCGATGGGGGCTGGCCCCCGACCGTGGGTGGGAGGCAGCATGGAAAGGGAAAAACGTATATACAGAAGAGCAACAATGCTCTATTGGTGAGGGTGGCGGTCCTGCGCTTTCTGGTTGGATAGAGACAAGTGAAAAATATGTAGAGTGTGAGAGAGGAAGATGTTGCATGAGACGTTCAACAAGTTCACATGCCGACTGTCCCGTAACCGCCGCGTGCCTCCTTTCGCGATTAAGGAACAGCGCCAGTAAAAAACAACCACACATTGTGTTCATGGAGCTGGCGCGCCAGGTCTAGTAGCGTTTGTCTCTGTGTTCACACCCCTATGGAGGGCACATTCACGCGTGTGAATAGCCAAATCGTCTCCTGAAGCAACGAATTCTTATTTTTTTTTGTGAAATTTTCGAGTTGTGGAGGCGTTACTGCGGATGATGACCGCTGTCAACGCAGCCGGAAAACCCAAAGGAGAAGTGAAAACAACAGAAACGATCTTATATCAAATATCCACGCTGCTGCAAGACGCAATAGTATACAGGTCAGGTGAATGCAGTGCCTTAATCGCTGTCCTCACTGGCAGAGCTTTCATCGCTACTGACGCTAATACTGCTGCTGCCGCTGCTGTCGACTTCATCCTCGCTGCTCTCCTCACTCTCCTCGCGTCCACGCTTCTTCCCTTTTCCTCTGGCCGACGCTGCTGCTGCTTTTTTCGCTGCCGGTTTCGCGGAGGCCGCTGCCGCACTCTTGGCCTTGGCCGTCTTTGCGGGTTCCTTCTTGGCTGCGCGCTTCGCTGGCGCGCGCTTCGGGGCGGCCTTCTTGCCCTTGGGCTTCGCGACGACAGCGAGGGCGGCCACCGTGTCACGTGCGCTCTCCTCTTCATCATCCTCTTCGTTTGCTGCGGCTGCGGCGCTGCCCACCGTGTCCTCGCCCTTCCCCACATTCTTCAGGGTCGCCTTGGTGAAGCTGTCCATGCGATGGGTGCGGTTGAACTCGCGCGTGAAGGCGGACTTGACGGCGGTGGGAATGTCCGGCGTTGGCATCATGCTGCGCGTCCGCATCTTCTTAAAGTGCGCGACACCTTGAACCAAATCCCAGTCGTCACGTAGCAGGCTGTACGCATCCATCACGCGAATCACCTCATCGATGCCTTCCTTCCCGTGCTCCGCCAGGGGCTGCGTCAAGGGCCGCTCCCAGCCCAGCGGGATGTAGTCGAGCACCACATCCTCCTGGTGCCCGCTCATGCTGCCCTGCGCCTGCATCGTGACGCACCGCAAGAGGCGCTTGTTCTTTCCCGTGGTCGAGTTGTTGCCGAGCCACGAGGGAAATTTTACGGGACGCTGCCGGTCAAAGAACTGCTGCTGACCTTCCAGAAAGGAGACGTACTTTCCACGCGTCAGCACACAGGGCGCGATGCTGGAGAAGAGCGTGTAGGCCCGCGACACGGACCAGTTCTGCTCCAGATACATCATGCGCTGTGCGGCATCGGCGCGGGAAATATAGGTGGAGGCCTCGGCCACCGCTGACAGGTAGTCCTTGTCGGGAGGGCTGAAGTGAATGTAATTCTCTTGCACAAACATGTCAATGAGGTCGTTGTTGTAGTAGCACGCCTCCATGTCCTTGATGCTGTGGCGTTCACCGTGCGAGGTGCCCTGAAGTAAGAAGTACTCCGCCGCCTCAAAGAGGCCCGCGTCTCCGTTTTTCTCGGATTGCACCGCGCACTGTGCGAGTTGTCGCTGCTCTAAGTTTGCCTTGTTCACGCACCACATCTGCAGGTTGTTAAGCATGTTGCGGATATCACTACCGGAGCGCTTCACAATGTCCTGCAACAATGGCTTTGAAAGCGTGATGCCTTCCTTGGCGAGGACCTTGTCGTAGAGGTAGTTGGCCACAATGTTGCATGGCGGCCTTGAGAAGCGCATGTCCTCGACGTAGTTCATCAAGCTACGCAGCTTTGGGTGCCAGCGGTCGTTGCAGGTGCAGATGATGGGCATTTGGGTTGTCTTGATCATCTCAATCACCTCGCCCACGCCGCCAATGTCGCACCCATCGACCTCGTCCATCAGCAGCACGACGCGGGTGTAGGAGCCGGCCCCAGTGGCGAAGGCGCGATTCTCCGTCAGCGTGGACACATTCTCGCGCAGCGATTTGCGGCTGCGGAAGTCGCTCGCGTTGTACTCCACCACCGTGCGCTCCGTCTCGCGGGCCACCGTGTACACCGTGGTGGTCTTGCCGATGCCTGGCGGACCAGAGAGGAGAACGGCACGTGCCTTTTTTGGGTCCCCCTGGCCCGCGGGTTCAAAGTTTTCCATCCAGGCCTTGAGTTTGTTAGCACACACGGGGTAGCACATGTCATGGATGGTTTTGGGTTTGTACTTGTCGGCCCAGAGCATGCCGTGGGAGGCCTTGGCGGCCGGTGCTGCAGACGCAGATGACATGCGTTGTGTGTCTCTTCGTACCCTTTTTTCTTTCTTTCTTCGATTGGTGTTTCTATGATGGCACACTCGTGTGCCTGTATTTGCGTTTATGTGTGCGGTTGTAGCCTTCCTTCCCTCGTTTCTTCTCGTCAACCGAAGAGAATCTATGCCGTACACCGGAGAGAAGGCGCAAGGGTTATTTCACCTTTCTTACAAATGTTCGAGTGAATCCCACCACCGGTGTTCGTGGTGTACGGTCCCTCCGATGTGGTAGTCCAACGAGGTTATCCTGTGAAAGAGCAAAAGAGGTTAGCGATAAAAAGGCGAAGTCACCTTCACAAATTGACTCACTCACACACACACACACACACACGCAAGCAGCAAGTGGACCCTTTCACACGAGAAAAATAATATATGCGGAACCGTTTCTACAGTTCTCGAGTTCCATGTAAGAGGCATGATCACCAGTCAATTGCGGTGAAGAATGTGCGAAGGATAGGAGCACGTGTAGTAGTGCGTGGCAGCATGGAAGGTGCACTGGTCAGCTTCATGGCGATCTGTCTTTGGTGGAACGCAGGGCCTTGGTACCCCTACACCCGTATTCCGGAGAAACGCCATTATCTCATTCTCCAAAGCTGTTAACCGCGTCGTCTGACCACAGGTTGGTGCACTCTATGATCCCGTATCTTTTAGAGCATGGACAGTCGCAAACCAAATGTCGGAGAGGCACTCGAATATGTACGAGTGCCATGCAGCACCCAAGCATGCTTTCACTTCTTCCTGTTTCACTCGACGTTTTTTTTTTTTTTTTTGTGTGTGATGCCACCTGAGGTTGGTGTCAGGTAACGAAGAGGAAAGAAAAGGACTCTAGAATGGTGAAGAGAGGCAAACTGGAATGAAAAATGGAGCAGGGGAAGCGACTACACGAGTAGACGGCGCCCAGGAAAGAAAAGAAAAGTAAAGTTTCCCACACACGCACAAAAAAAGAGAGACAGAGGTGAAATCAACAGAAGAACCATGCGTGCACGTACTCCTCGCACAATCACGTATAAAGATAGCCTTTGAGAGAAAAAGGAAAGAAGATGAATAGAAAACGTGATAAAGGGTCTTATCGGTTGGTGCGGATTCAGGAAAAAATAGATTCCTGTGAGAAGGGGAAGAGCGAGCGGATGTAACATCCACACGGGAGATAGAAATAAGAGTGGTACAGTGGAAACTATGCAAATGGTGAAACTAAACGAACAGGCGCACTTCACAAGTCTGAAGCCGTAACACGCCCGTTGGCAAAGAAGAGTCCCTCTGCCGCTCAAAAATCAAGATCGCATTGAGGTTCTGGTAGCGTTGCGACAAACGAACTGAGCTAGCATGGCGTCACCTCGCATTATCGGCCCAGGAGCCCTCCTTCCTACCCCTTTCACTTACGCGCTAAGTGGGGCGATGCCAAAGCGTGTGGCGTTCGCCTGCGCCATGTTTGTCGAGGCCACGCCGCTGTTACGGGTGCCAGAGGCGGGCACTGGTGCCGCGCCGTACCGTGCCTGGTTCGGGTTCAATCCTGCCGCACTTGCCACCGCAGCAGGACTGCGGAACGCTGATCTACCCCCATCCTGTTGCTGTTGCTGCTGCTGCTGCTGCTGTTGTTGAATCACCTTCTGCTGCTGGAGGAACTCACGCTGGCGGCGCTGCTGCTCCTCAAACTGCTTCTGCCGCTCTGTTCGTGGCGCCGTTCCCAAGGGCTGATCCAGTGGCAAACGTCGCTGCACGGAGTTGGGGTTCGGCTCCGTGTTGAGGTTGACAAAGCCGGTGAGGGGCTTCACAGGGTTGGGCGAATCTGGTTTGCGATAGTGCGAGGAGAGCTTTGCCTTTGGCTGCGAGGGAATGTGTCGGTTGCGCCCCATGACGACGCCAGAGCTGCCCGACTTCCACACAAGCGGCTGCACCTCACGGCCTTCTCCCACGACGGCGGACGTCTCCAAGGACGCGGCCGCTTGCGGTGCCTTGATGGGGGTCGGCGCAGGGAAGTAGACGGCCTCCTCGTCCATGCCACGGTCATCGTCCACGGGAAGGATGCTACCATCGCGCTGATCGATGCCGCCGGGCCGGATATGGCCTTCTTCATCGGGTGCAATGACCAACGCTGTCTTGGGCCGTGACTTGGGCAGGAGGGAGCCGTAGAGGAGACCGGGTTGGATGCGCGGGGGGCTGCGACCGCCGCGTCGCGTTGTCATGCTCGGCGCCACCGACGGTGCCATGGATGGGCGGAAGGAAACAGAGGCGGGGTACTGCTGACGCTGGTGCTGCCCGAGGGCGGCCGTCGTCAGCGGAGTATTCGGTGCCAGCGACGCATGGGGTGCGTTGCCAGGCACGTCGAGCCCGTCCTGGCCTGTCTGCAGGATGCCGCCTCCGGGGGGCCGCACCTGCCCGCTCATGCGTCGCATCGCGCCGGCCTCTACAGGGTACGGGTTGCTTGGGCTGGCAGCGGACGGATTGCTAGGTACGGTGACGCGACGACCATCGGGCAACGTGACCACGCGAGGACCAGTGGGGGCAGGGCCCCGACCCGGCTGCTGATGCTGCTGCTGCTGTGGTGAGGCGTTCCCTCGTCCGTAGCCCATATCCCTGCCCTGCGGGTAAGGACGGCCACCTCGTGTAGCGCCTGCGTTCCCTCGCCCGTAAGGGCTCTGCTGACGCTGCGGGGAGCGACCATTCCCGAGGTTGCCGTAGCCACCTGGGGAGCCACCACCTCCGCTACTGCGACCACGCCCGCGATTGCTTGGGTATCCTGTGTTGTGAGGGCCTCCCCGGTTGTACGGCGCGCCTGGGCTAGGGGGACGCGGCGCCGGGTCGCGGCCTCCACGGTTGCCCATGGGTGAGGTTCGCGCGTAGAGGTTCATCGCACGGTCTTGGTTGGGGTTCCCGTTCCGCCCACCACTGCGCGGGCGGTTGTTCGCGCTGTACCCGCTCGTACCAGGTCGCGTGCCGCTCCTCTGCGGGCTGAGGTAGCTCCCGTCACGCGAGGACACGGTCGACGAGGTGTAGCTGTAGCTGTAACTGTAGTCATCACTGTCATCGCCGTCCACGTCGTAGGGATAGCGGTGTGGCCGCTGGCGGTGTGTATTGTTGTTCTTGCTGTTGTTGTGGTATGGGTCGCGGCCGCTCCGCCTGTCTCGGTCGTTGCGCCGCGCACGTGGGTCGCCACCATCTCGACGATTGCTGTTGCTATTCCGATTGTTGTCGTAGCCGCCCAGTAATGGGTCACGCCCTTGACGCCGACGAGCTTCTTGCGCCGCTCGCTGCTTCCGCGCCGCAGAGGCGCTCGGGTTGTGGGTCTGGAGCTGCTCATTGAACGGTGAGGCGTCCGAGTTGAGGGTGTCCTCGTCGACGAACCGTTTCTCAGGCGTGGTTCGGGCCATTGGGCCGGCGCCGCGCTTCGGTGAAGGGGTCCGCTCCTCCACCCCATCCCCAGGCGAGGAGCTGCGACGCGGACTACGAGCCCCCGTTGCAGTCGCAGTCGCAGCACCACCACCACCACTACTGCTTGCGCTGCGGCCTGGTGCGCCATGCCCATCTGCGGCAGTGCCGATGGGATGGGTACTTGTCGACGTGCCGCCGCCGTAGGAAGGGTGGGCCGAGGGCCTGCGGTGCGAGCCGTCGGCACCCGCGATCAGCTCCTTCTCGCCACTGAGAACGTTAATCATGCTCGCCGCTTTACTAGCCCGGGAAGGGCTGCGGGAGCTCTGCGGCTCGAGGGCATCTGCACCCCCGTTGCTCCCGGTTAACCCGCCGCCGAACACACTTCCTTCCCCGATGCCACCGCTGGGGTTGCTGCCCATCCCCGTCGGGTCCAGGGGATTCCCCATGGCGTCAAGGTTGGGGTTGGTATTCCCCGGAAAGTTGCTCCCACCGGGGTTGCCTGGGTTTGCCGAGAGCAAGTTTGGGTTGCTGTTGTGGACAGGGTTTGTGTTGCCTCGTACGTCGAATTGCGGGGTGAGGGTGACGTTGCTCGTGCCGGGGAGAGGTTGGTTCGACGTGTTGAAGCGGCGGTGCTGCTCGCGTTCAATGATGCGCGGGGGCTGCTGGTGGAAAAAGCCATCCTCCTCATCGTCGAGGAAGTCCCCTTGGAAGTCGTCCTCGTCCTCTCCGTAGCTCGTGCCGGCCTCCTCGGTGGTGGCCGTCGGCATGTCGTCTTCAAAGCCGCTGAAGGTGTTGCCCGCAAAATTGCTGTTGCGGTGCGTCGTACGGTGCGACTTGCCACGTGGTGACCGAGCGATGCCGCCGCTAGTCGTAGCGGGCACCCCTCCCTGCATTGTCTGCGAGGGGAAGTACGATGACGGCTGCTGCTGCTGCTGCGCTTGCGAGGTGGGTGGCTGGCTCGAGACGCTGCCGTAGAGGGCCGGCGCTGAGCTAGCGGGAGGAGGGCTGGGCGCTGGGGAGAGGAAAGGCCCTTGACTACGGTCATGGATCGGGGTGAGGGGGTTGACGGCAAGGGGCGAGTCGGGGCCGGAGGAGGCCTGGGGCGACTGCAGAGGCGGGCGATTAGCAAAGTTGGCCAGCCCAGGTGGCCGTCGCGCCGGATACCCTTCGGGGCTAGTCGGGGAAGGGATGCTCGTCGCGGTGCCACTGAACCCACCCTTCATTCCAGAGGCGTTGCTGGCCCCTGTTGCCCCTGCGCCGAGAATGCTGTCAAAGCGGGGCCGTGCAGAGCGCCCTAGGCTGGTGTTGTCGGGCGTTTCAGTGTTGGCGTGTGGGGCAGGAGGACTGCCAAAGTAATAGTTGTTGTTCACCATGACAGGACTCGTCTCGCGGCCATTGGTCTCTCCTGCCGGGGCGAGTCGATCGCGCAGCTGCTCCGCCTGCATGCGCGCCAGCTGCTCAGGTGGGAGGGAGGCGAAGAGGTTGTACGCGGGGTTGTCGGTCTGCGCGCACAGCTCCGCGAGCTCGCGATAGTTGCGTAGCAGCTGCAGTTGCCGCTCAATGCGAGATCGCGCAGGGTCGTCGAGGCCGCCGGACGGCGACGGCACGTGCGTGGTCACACGCGGTGAAGTGGCACTCTCGGCCGGCTCCCAGCTCCGCAGGGCATCGCTGCGTGGGGTGTGAGCCTTCTCCTTGGCGACCAGACGGCCGTAGGCGGAGCCGGGCCGCCGGCCGCTCGCCGTCCCGGGATTGAGCGCCTCGTGCGAGGGTGACAGGGATGTAGGGGTGCCTCCACTGAAGCGGCGGTAGCTGTCCCGGGGGGAGCGAGGCGGTGCGTCATCACGCAGGCTGTCCTGGAGGCGACCGCTGCGACCGCTGGCGTAAGGGTCTTGGTAGAGACTGCCTCGATGCGAGCTTTCCGGGGGAGGCGGCGGTGGTGGAGGAGGGGGTGGTGCACGCCGGGCTGCTCCAGTGCTGTAGCGGCTTCCTGCATTGCTGACAAGATCGTCTGCGTCGGTGTCCCTGTGCCGATAGGGGCGAGTCAGGTACTTGCTGTAGTTGTGCGCGGGCGCCTCGGGGGCAGGAGTTGGAGTGGCCGCCGGCTCGCTTGCGGTAGGGCTGAGGGGCCGACTCCCAACGCTGGGGAAGCCCCTGGCAGACAGCAGTGGCGACTGTGGCTGACGGGGTGGTGCACCAGCAGCACTAGCACTGGCAGGTGCACGTCGGTCCAGGGAGGTGAGGTTCTGCATGGCAGGTCTGAGGTGGCGGTAGTGGTCCCGCTCCATGCGAGCAATGACGTCGTCGACATCGTTGGACTCCAAGAGTTGCCGGACGAGGTCGTCCTCCTGGTCACGGACGTGGTCTTGCCAGTCAACGTCTTGCATGATCTTAACTAGGAGATTCCTGAGAGCGTATCTGCTCTTGTCCGACGGTTTTACAAACGGCAATGTAACGCGTTGTTTTGAATTTTTCGGTTTCTCTAGCGGGTGAGTCCGTGCTTCTATTGAGCGAGGAGAATGACGCAGAGAGGAGCAGAGAAGAGGACAAAGGTAAGATCTAAAGCTAAAACAAAAAACACGAAAGCGAGAGCAAATCAACCAACAACAAAAAAAGAGAAATCTGCAAGCACTGATGGTGAAACAAAGACACGGGAAAAAAGAAAGAAAATAGCCGGCGACAAGCCTTGCCGTGCGAACCTGACACCTTTCAACAAGTAAAAGTAAAATTGAAACAATGTTGGGAAAGGAAAGGGGCTACAGCGGTACTGCTGCAAAGCGTGTGTGTATATGTAATTCTAATTTAAAAAAAAAAGAGAAAGAAATGAAACAGTGAAAGCGATGACGATTCGCCAACTGTTTCGGTTCTAAATGATGGAAAAGATGATGGGGATACCCTTTGTGCAAGATGAGCGTGAGGATTAAGAGAGAGAGAGAGAGAGAGAGATGAAGATGGAGAAGGAAGTGCTCAATAGAACCAGATAGTGGAAGCGCGTCACAGGACGTATCATCCTTCATTCTTTCAAGAGAGTGAGACAGTACCTGAAATGGGCACTGAGGCCCACCCACACATAGCGATTTGTTTCGGAGTTGCACGGAAAGTTGATGCCCTTACGCAACCCATTCTATAAAGCTGTTTCATAGTGCTCCTTGTTGTGTTGTTTTTGTCTATGCAGTGGTACGTGGTCGTGTGTCTAACAAAAGCATATCTATGGAAACACGTGGACAGTGCAGACGCGCACATCTGTGATTATTCGCACCTCCACGTACACGTCAGAGAAAGCCACACCGGAAACCCGACGGCCCTTTCCTCAAAGTGTCCATGTTTGACGAGTGCGCCTTTGCGAGAGAAGCAGGTCACACGCAGGTGCTCAACGCCCATGTTGTGAAGCGAAGGATTTCCGGTTGCAAGTCGGTCATTTCCTTCTCCTTGAAGGGCTCCCCTGACGAACGGTGCGATGGTACTGCGCTGTGCTGTAGGCCATGCTTGCGCAGGACGAGCACGGTGTAGGCGATGCATCCCCGGACCGAGGAAGGGACCGCGTGACGGACCACCACGGAACCGTCTTTTCGCAAATGGAAGGCAAACACTGTGTGTCGGAGCGTCAAGGCACGTGTCGTGTCGTGTCGCGACGCACGTGCGCGACGTCCGCGTGCACCTTGCAGACGTCCGGCTAGCGCAAGGAGTGCTTCCACCTCTGCACCCAGTTGTTGCTCCTCTTCCTTCTTCAGTGGGAGCGTGTCTGTGGTTGCGTTCGCCGATTTTAACGAGGTTGCTTTCTTGCTCGGCGTGGACGATCGCCGGTGGCGTCGACCCTTGTCTTTCGTCTCCTCTATTGGCACATCAGCGCTCTCGCTCGGATAGCTCCACACACAAGCGTCGGACGCGGGAGGCATGCCACCAGCCGCGTTTCCGGCCCAGTTCCTACCGGCTGTGGCTGCAAGTCGAATCGCGATGCGAAACGAGACAACGTGCTCCGTGAAGCCCGTCGCCTGCATACCGCAGAGGCCGAGGGGCGATGGCCCCGGTCGTGGCAGTGCCATTGCGTCCAGTACGGCAGGGTTGACGAGCTGACGGGAGAGGAGCTCGTGCATGCCAGAGATAATCAGCGGCAGCGGAGTCCCGGCAAAGGGGATTGGCGTGGCCGTGAGGAGGAGGGAGACAGTCCAGCCGGCGCGACTGCCGTTGGTGAAGGCCAGGGCGAGGGCGGCAGAGGTACGCAGGGCCTGCTCCTCGGGCCGTATCGTGGGTGCCTGATACCCGGCGACGACGGGCGTGCCGCCGGGACCGCCGCCTGCTCCACCGTGCTTCGGGGCATGCATGGCAATGCACTTGAATTGCACACGAGGGAGAGTTGAGCTGTTGTGCCTCGTTGACGCCTCCGTGGCGCCGTCGGCGGAGGGGCTGGTGTTCGCTCGGTCGCGCATCTGTTCATCAAGCAGAAGACTGTCTAGCAGAACGGCCACCGCTGCGGGACGGAGATGCTCCTGTAGAACACCATCGAGTTGTGGTGCGAGGCCCTGCCCTGTGGTGTCGTGTAGGTAGACGGGCTCTCCCTTGCGCCATGCCGCTGCAGCCACCACGTGGAACCGCTTCGTACTCGACTGCGTGCCAACCGACACAAGAGAGCCCGAGAGAGCCGCGGGGTGTGTGGCCTGAGTGGCGGCTCGTACGAGATTGTGGAGGGTGTGACGGAGTGGCCCGTTTTGGTATTCCTGCAACGGGCACGGGCAGCTCTGCTGGCACATGCGCCGGATCGTGCGAAGAAGGGGGCCGTTACGGTGCTGATTTTCTCGCGCCGTGAGTGATGCTTCACGGGCGAAGAGGGCGACCCTTTCGAGCTGACGAACGCGTGCCTGAAGCGCGCGCTGCGTTGCCGCTGCGTCCTCGCGCAGTCGCAGGTGCAATGGAAAGTAGGTTGGTACCGCTGTATTGGAAGCCACGGAAGCTGCCACGTCGTACCCACGCAGGGCGGTGCGCACGAGAATCGGCACCAATGCATCCCCGTAGAGCTGTTGTGCGAGAGGTGGTGAAGACACCACAGCGACATATCTACCATCTTCAACGGGGTACACATATGTGTGCTTCATGCATTCAGATTGCTCGCCAGTTAGCGTACTGCGGCCAGAGCTGCCGACGCTTTGGCCAATGGCGACCCCAAGCCGACTGCAGGTGGTCCGCCGCGCAAGTAGTTCTCTTGTGGTGCTTTTCGACAGAATGTGCCCGGTTTCCAACTCGCACAAGTAACTCGCCGCTGCGTAGTGGAGCCGGCTCGTGAGGTCTGCTTGCTGCTCGCGCGCGGGAGAGGTTTCCCCGAGTGCGAGGCTGAGCGCATTTTCGGCTGCGTGGCGCTGGCTGTCAACGAGTCCAGTGGTGTCTGTGTTTGTCTTATCCATGGTGGTGGAGTCGATCGTTGTGTGCCTCTCAGGAAGCATGTCCGCTGACGCTGCGGCCAGCAGGACATCAACCTCCCCGTCGGGGTCCTTGATCTGATGTTCCTTGGCGCTGGCATTGCTGTACGGGCTTTCGAGATCCAACGGGGAGAGGAGGACCTCCAGCCGCTGTGACATGGTGGATGGGTCAAGGGGAACGGACGTGTAGAAATGTGCAGCACGTGATGGGTATCGCAATTTCTATTGTGTACGCGTTTCTGTGCCACAACTACCTCTTTCTCTATGTTCTCTTGATGAATCTTGGTGTAGAACTCTATAAGTCTTTGCTCACCGCTATGGGAGTGCTTCACTACAAATGCGTGGCTCAGGGCAACATGATGTTAGGGAGAGGCAAGTCAACAGAAGAAGCCAGAAGATTCAGGTGCAGAAGAGAGAGAGAGTGTGTGTGTGTGTGTGGTCACGCTGTGTGCCGATACCAAAACGGTGGCAACGACGCGTGGTGTAGGCGTGCGATGTTCAGGGGTGCACGTTCAAAGACGGGCGGAAACCCCTTTGGCTAATGCGCTCTTCTTTCACATGTTGCGCACGGGGACCCTTCATCCCATCTATAACAGTAGAGTGGCTGTAGTTTGCGGTCGGGGTTTCTTTGGTTTCTAGGAGTATACAAGAGGCGTTCACCTCTGGCTGGTCACCTTTTCGCTCTCTCTCACTCTCTCACTCTCTCTCTCGCACACACAGGCGCATGCAGGCTCGAAAGCAGACGCATCAGCAAACAGCTTAACGGCTGGCTGGTTCCGTTGTGTTTCCGTAGGTAAAGAGTGGCCCCGTCTGACCCCCTGTCGGCAGCGCTGAGAGAGTGAAGCAAGGAAACGTTGCCTCCACAGCGAAATCAAATCTAATGATGGGAGACAGGAAAAGATGTGGGAGAGGGAGAAGCCCACCCACATACCGAGGTTAACCTTCTCCGTAAGAAAAAACAACAACCTCTACGCTGATGCGTCTTCGTCAGACGAGGTGGGGGAGATTTCCACCATGGGAGACTGTCCCTCCGCCACCCCAGGCCGCTGTGGTGCTGCCGAGGCGGGCAGCGGGGCAAACGCGCGTGGCGGCGTGTACACTGTAAACGAAGCACCAGACAACGCAGAGGAGGAAAGAGGGGAGTGAAAGGACGACACCGCCGCGCCGGGGCCGTCTGCAATCAACGAAACATTCGGTGTCGTCCGCGCAAGGACGCGCTCGGACTCGCGAATTTTGCGCTGACTCACTTCCATAAAGAGCTGCAGTTCAGGGCTTGTCAGTGGCGGCGACACCGTGCTCGTTCGCCCTTGCTGCTGCTGCTGCTGCTGCCACCGTCGTGCGGCGATCGCGGACGCAGTCGCGGAGTCCTCGGAGGACAACCGGCTCCGATGGGACTGCGTGAATGTGGCACTTCGGGTTTGTCGTAACATGTCTTCAAAGTCCTGCCGCACTTGTGCTTCCTGGTGGCGGTGCTGTCTGCTGAGTTCGCCCATGTTTATGGAGGGGCTGTCTCGCTGTCCATTGCGATGTGTCCCCACTGGGCCACCGGCGTCGGTCGCATTGCTGGTGAGAAAGGTGTTGGTGGTGTGCAGCGTGCCCTCTGTACTCTCATTCTGCTTCTCCTGCGTTGTGTTGCTGTCGATGGCAGAGTGACCGCAAGTTCCCTCTTCTTCACGAGCTCGCTGCTGGAGGAGGGTGACGAAGGACGTGGAGGCGGAGCGCGCAGAATCCCTGCTGTCACTGAAGCCGTTACGCTTCTCGATGGATGGTCGGGACGGAGCGGGTAGGGGTGGTGGCGGTGAGAAGTGCTTTTCCTGTGCGGTGGTGGGCGGCCGCTCTGTTGCGTCGCTACCCTCAGCGTCTTCGTCCCGTGAGACGTCGAAGTCAGCGCTTGGTTTGGTTGGCTTGGCAGGTGGCAACCCCTGCCGCCTCCGTGCTGCCGCTTCCGCGCGCAGCTGACTTGCTTTGGTGGGCCGGGTCACAGATTCGCGAGCGCGAGCAAGCTCACCTTCTCCAAGGACTGGTCGTCGCGAGGGTGTCGACCGGCGGGTCGTTGCCGAGGTCACACTCGCACGACGACGCTGCGGCAGCGTGTGGGATGCTGTGTCGTGGGGGTGTGGGGCCGCGTTGAAGGTGCCAGCGCGATGGCAGTACGCGCAATCCCTCCCGTGCATTTCCCCCTCCGTCGGCTCACCGTCTTCCGCAGTTGAGCGCGAGGCGGAGCGGTGGGCAACGCTGGCGTGCGTGGGCTGGAGGTACCGTGGGGGTCCGCTGCGGGAGATCCTGTCCCGTGAGCTGTGACGGGCCGTTTCCTTCCGTGGCAACGCGGGTGCCTCTCGTACGGGTCGGGGGTCCTCGGGCCTGCTCCCAGGTATCCCGCGTGTTGCTCGTCCTCGTGGCGGTGTTGGGGTCGTTTCCTCTTGTCGATCTTCGCGTGGTTGCCACGACTGCCGCGGACTGGTCACGATGTGGTCATTTGTTCCCGTGTACGGGCTGCTTCCCCGTTGCGACGCTCTGTCCGTCTCCCAGCGCTTCGGGCTCATCAGGCGATACCCTGCGCGACCGTACCGCATGGGAGAGAGACGCGCTGCGGCGTCTGCCGCCGCCACGGGCCTCGCCGGTGGTGAGAGGACGGCGTTAGATCTCCAGCTACTGCGAGCGATGGCGGTCCTATCCCCTTTCTTGTTGCTAGGCGGGGTGTACGTGACCGTAATGGGCGTGTACGTGGCGCTGGTTGCCCGAGGGCTCGGCCATTCGCGCAGGCGCGGCAGCGGGGTCATCTCGTCGTCGATGGGCTTGCGGTGCAAGCGGCGTCTATTGTCCTCCAGGCGTTGCTCCACCGCGCGCTCCCGCTCCTGCTGGCGCAGACGCTCCTGCCGCTCGACAGCACTGCTCAGCTGACTGAGTTGATACTCGCGTTGCCGATCCTTGTGGAAGCGCTCCTGGAGGGCTGTGTGAAGGCCAATGACTTCTTCCATGGTAGAGATCATAAACTCCACCTGCCGTGCAATCACGTGCTCGGGGACATTGGCGGCGACACAGTTGTCGATGAAGTCCATCACCATGGATGAATGGCAGGGACAACCGTGAGAGCCACTGTGGGGACACGGTCCGTTGGAATCGTTGAGAACGCCTCCGTCAATCTGTACCTGCCCCTGGTCGTGTGCACTACGTGCAAGAGTGGTCGTGGACGAAGAAGGTTTGTTGGACAGTCCACGCATGGGGTCTGTGTAACACGTGGACGTATCCATGTGAGGTTGCCGCTCGCCTTCCTGTTGCTGTTGCTGTTGACGGGCAGCAAACCAGTCATGACGCGCTTCTTCGGTTGGCGTGCCGACCCATTCAGGTTCGCCAGCAGCCAATTGTTCCAGCAGAGAGGCGCGGTATTCTGCTGGTGAGAACTCTCGGGGCATTTTTTTCGTGCGTCTAAAAGCGAAAAGGAAAGAATGAAAGAATGCTGTCTAATAGGCTACAGTAACGCACTACCAGAACGTCAGCTTGCTCTTCTTTTCTGTTGCTCGAACCCTTTCTCTTTTTTTTCTATTCTGGGTTCTCTGAAGCTGGAACGCCAACGTGAGATGGGAAGAGAATGAGAAAGGAAGGAAGGAAAAAAAAAAGAGTACACGATAGAGTCAGAGAGACGTTAACATGAAAGGAAATGGCTTCGTGTGATCATGTGTCAAAGGTAGTCCCCAGGCTCTGTGGATATGGAAAAAAAGATGAATTTTCCGGTGTTTTCTTTTACGAAATTGGTAGCATCGGTCGAAGAATGTGCGTGGGCATGTGATTGACGTCTACACGCAGTGTACAGAGAAGAGAAAACGTCACAAGGAACACTTACGGCGCGGCGGACGAGGCGGGCAACAGTCCCTTTGAATATACGCTTTCTCGAATGGAAATGGCACTCTGCAGCGTGGCGGCAGCGTCGATGCGTGGCAAGTGCCGGAGGCGGGCTAGGATTTCTGACTTTCCGCACTCGATCAGTTCTTCTGTCATCTCGGCGAGAATGGCAAGGACCACGTACGGGTGCAGTGGGACTGAGAGTGTGCCCATGACATCCGCCAGATAGTAGTCCCACAGCCGTAGCACATCGTCTGTGTGCAGGTGACTGGCGAGAAGCGTCGCCAGCATGTCGGGCACCCACTCCAGCGTCGTCATTCCCTCCGCAAAGAAATGATTATACAAGGCGGGGTTGGTGGCGCGAAACAACAAGAGAAAGTTTCCGCAGTGCGCCTGCAGGCTGCGCCGGCTCTGCAACACGTTCCCGTAGTGGGTAAGAAGGTAGTACATGCTCTGCACACAAAAGAAGACATCGCGAGCGTGGCTGCTGATCTCGTCGAACGGCTTCATGATGGTGAGAATATTGCTCACGTCGTACTGCGACGCGCTGCTGTAATACACGCGGAAGGCTTTGATGGTGGTTTCCATCCTTGCACGCCGTTCCGCGTCGCTGGTGTAGGGCTCTGAATGCCGCAGACGCGAGGCCGCCAGCGACCAGGCCGCGTAGGTGTTCTCTGTACCGCGGGAGCAGCAGCTCACGGCGTTGGCCCCCTGGCTATCCTCAAGAAAGATGAAAGGTGCCATGTTCGCCTCCCGCGGACGCACGTAGAAACCACGGGGCACCCCGCGCTTGCCGCTGCCCTTGCTAGCGTCGCGGCCGCCGTCCTCGTCTGCCTCGTGTGGCGTCCACAAGCGCGCGTGCATGGCGAGGAGGTGGTCAAACGACTTCTCCAGCTCCCGTTCCATGGTCATCTCGCGCGATTTATCGAGCGCCGCCACCCCCAGCAAGTAGCGGTAGACGATGCTGCGGTAGGCTGCGTCCACGCCCTGCCGAGACGCCTCGCGGAGCTTGCTCACATTGACCGCGACCTCGGCGTCGAGGAGCTCCTCGAAGATGTGGGCGGTGGTGTTGGGAGAGCCAAAGGCACTTCCGCCCCCGACTGCGCCGTCGTGGGTGAGGACGAGGGGGGCAACCGATGGCTGTCCTCGGCGATAAAAGGAGTCCGCCCGAGCCGCGGAGACTTCCGCGTCCATGCGCTACGATAACGAATGCGTTTCTCTTTCAGCCAGGCAATAGAGGGAACGGTAAGACGGTGTTTCTGTAGGAGGTCCTTGAAGTTGTTGGCTCGACGTGTATGAGGGGAAGCCCACGAGGAAGAATTGCGCGGCTGCAGCGAATCACTAAAAGGCAACAGGGGGAACAACGAAGATCTGAAGTCGTGCGCTCGCGAAAAAAAAAAAGCAAGGAAGGAAGGAGAATGGCAGTCGTCAACAACCGAAGCGCCACGCGTACTAGACAGTATTGCAACGAAGGAGAAGGGGGGAGTACGGCATCGTGTTTTACTTTTCACGCTTTCGTAGATGGAGGGTCTCATGTACTTCACCGAATTCATCTCACACATGGATGCTTTGATAACCTCGTGCATCCACAGACAAGTATGACGAGCGGGGATCGGTGAGAGCGTGGCACATGTCAGGAAGCCTCCATTCCCGAACGAAGGAGTCTCGAATGATCCTTGTTCCCTTTGCACATCTGTGCCCACTCTTATTGTGGGCGACAAGAACCTGTTCTAGATGCGTGAGCAAAGGTTCTTTATCCTTTTCTTGTACCTCTGAGGTTTCTTCATTTCCTCCTTTCCACTTACGCTTTCTTGAGCGTGAATTGTGTGTCTCGGTGTGTGATTATAGGAATCGTTAGATTTGGATGAAATGAAAGAAACAACAACAACACCGCGGATAACCAGAAGGAAAAGCCCCGGCCGAACAACACAAGCTGTGAGCAGTCCTCACGGAAACGCGCAGAAGTCAAGGCCCTCCGTGAACCGAGGCAAACTCCCCACGCAATGAGAGGGGAAAAGAAAACAAGAACAACTCAACGGCTGACCAAGGCGGCAACGAGTTAACTATTGTGTGAGGAGAATGGCGCGGTGACTCTCTTGCGCACCCTTATTGCTCCCCGAGGCGACCCTCGTACGTGCGGCGGAACATGTCCGGGGGCATGTTCCAGACACGCTCCTTGATAGCCAGCGTCACTTCCTCCTGGAAGTACTTCTTGCTCTCAGTGACAAGCTCGCTGCGATCTTCGTTCAGTACCTTGCCGTTGTTGCGCACAATGTCGCCATAGTAGTGGTCTGCGAGGATCTGCTTCTCCGAGGCGGAGGCGAGCATCTGAAAGACGGAGAGGACCACAGCGGTGGTGTAGACAGGCCAGAGGCGATCCCGGGACCACACCCACACCGACTTGACGGCGCCCACGACCATGCGCACGCTCTGGGAGAGCTTTTCGTTCTGAAGGATCGCAGACATGATGAATGGATGTACACGAGACGGAAATGCCTAGAAAGACTCGATTTTTTTTTTTTGTGTGTGTGAAGTAGGTGTGAGAGGACTGTCAAGGAGGACAATAAACACTTGGCAAACTTGGTGAGTAGTTGAGGCGGGACAAAACTAACAGCACTACAGATACTTGCTCGCGGTAGATGCGAGTATGGAGGCAGTTCAACGGAGAAGTAGGGAGGGGAATGATTTGGATAAGAAGCGCAGTTTTTGCTTTATGAGAATGTGTGGCCCATATGGTCGCAGATTTCGACGCTTTCGAAGCGTTTCATAGGAGTGCGTGTTGCATGCATGCCTGCTTCCTCCCTCTCTGTAAACCAACTATGTTCACTGAAGCGGTCAGCGGCATGCGGTCCTATACCGCCTTGGCGTTTATGGCCAGGGAGGGCCCCGCCGCGCTGCAAGTGAT